>CAIGRO010019138.1:0-12267 GCA_903798355.1 Fraxinus baroniana
CCCGACCTCGACGATCCAAGACAGCTCGACACAGCGTGAGCAAAAAAGCCTAAAAATTGGTTAGTTCAAAATCGCTAGGGGCTGGTGGTGAGTTCTTCAAAACCAAAAATGGTTGAGGCTCAAAATCACCTGACCTCGACCTCGACCTCGACGATCCAAGGCAGTTCGACACATAGCTGTGAGCAAAAAAGCCAAAAAATTAGCTAGCTCAAAATTACTAAAGGCTGGTGGTGAGTTTTCAAAACCTGAAATGGTTAAGGCTTGAAATCACCTGACCCTACACTCGACAATCCAAAATAGATCGAAATCACTCTAAAGGTGGGTGGTGAGTTTTCAAAACCTAAAATGGTTAATACTCAAAATCACCGAACCCTACATTCGACAACCCAGGATTGCTCAACGTATAGTGAGTTTTTCAATTTGGATGAGGAGTTATAAGGGCTATAACATCTTAGAATCTCAAGAATCACCTCCTCGCATGCGGCATCTTGCTCTATATCTATATTTTGGTTTAAAGATTTAGTCGACTCGACATGTCGTATTGGAAAAATCGATTGAAAAACTTGAAATTTAATCGTACGAATTGAAAAATTTGACTCGAAAGGAATTTGAGTACAAGGGAGGTCACCATCGACGGGCAACTCGCGACCAGCCGAATGGCTAGTCGACCGTCGACCAGCAACGTTGCTGGTCGACGAGGTCCACCAGCAGCAAAACTGGTCGACGGTCGACCAGCAGCAAGGCAAGGTCGACGATCGACCAGTTGGGAAGCTGGTCGACTACAAACATCGACCAGCAGCAAGGCGAGGTCGACGATCGACCAGCTGCGAAGCTGGTCGACTACAAACGTCGACCGACCCTCTCGCCCCCTCACTCCCACTTTCATCGTAAGATGAAGAGATGAACATTTTATACATGGAAAATATGCGAGATAAAGGAAAAATGGGGGAGGGGGAGGATGAATATTTCGATAGATTAAAAGAGGAAGTGATAGGAAGACACACACCTCTTTCAATATTGATAGATTTTGAATTTTTTGGGAAAATTTACCCCAGCACTAAAGCCTATTTACAGGGTGCCACTTGTACTATGTTTACTTAGCTTTACGTCAAACAGGCTATTCGACCCACTTATATTGAATGTCGACAAAAAAAAAACTTTAATCAACACGGAAGAAGTGAAGATGCTATCCAATGTCGATGGACATCGACAAGGGATAGGGGGCTAGTGATACATGATGACATTAATAATTATTCAAGATATTCAGTGGGGTGAGAATAACTTGATGTTCACTCCATGTTGAGCACCACTATAAGATTGTCTACCACCATGAGACCGTCTATCCCTATGAACCTGTCTACCACTATGAGGATGTCGACTACCATAAGGCCCTCTAGTTCACGTAGACTGTCTACCACCTTGAGGTCAATACTATACTTACCACCTTCATGAGGTCGTCTACCCCCATGAGGTTGTCTACCATCAGGAGGCCGTCTACCTCCATGAGGCCGTCTACCACTATGAGGCTATCGTCTACCACAAGGCCTTCTACGTTCACGTAGACCGCCTTCCACCTTGAGGTCAATACTATACTTAACCATACNTCTACCCCCCCATGAGGCCGTCTACCCCTATAAGGTCCTCTACCACTATGAGGCCATCAACTACCACATAACCCTCTACATTCACGTAAACCGCCAACCACCTTGAGGTCAATACTATACTTAACCATACAAATGACAATAAATAAGACAAAAACCACCCAACAGCGAATGTGGATACAACCAACCGCTTGATGAGAGTGGATTACTACGCTAGAACTTGGGGAAAGTGGAAAGGACTACGTGGAACACGTGGCGACATTAACTGTCGAACACGTGCATTGCAACATGTGCCTATAAATACCTCCAAGGTAAGAAATGTGTGGTCTCTTGAAACCCGAACTACGTGACTTCACATTATAGCATCTTCATACTCTCACAAACCGATTATTGATTCTCACACCGGAGGTACAACGGGGGAGAAAGCCCGGACCTCATTTTGCAGGTAGCAACCATTGACTGAAGCAGTCGGACCACCGCACTCGGTAAGGTAAACACGGAGAAAGCCCCTACCTCATTTTGCAGGTAACAACTGCTGACTGAAGTAGCCGGACCACCGCACTCGATAAGGTAAACACGAACGACAATTTCGCAAACATTTCAATGTTGTTCCCAAATATGTCTGTACTATCTTAGTTGAAATGGAGGTCTCATTGCAACTCGATGCCAGGGACGTCGTAAAGTATCCCTCCATATTCATCATCGCTACTCACTGGGAGAAAATTCTTTGTGTTTTCAATATCACTTTCTTCTTCAGATACATTTGTGTTCTTCTCGACAAGTTCTCTAAATACTGAAGACCGAAAGAGTAGGCCAATTGCTGTTGTAGTCGATGATGAGGTAACCAAGATTTTTCTTGTCAACATTTCTTGTTTGCTCATGTCATCAAGACTTGCAGCTTTTGTTTGTGAATGGAAAGTTGAAAAAAATGGTTGACACTCTGTTAGTCTTTGTTTATTGAGCAGGAACCCAAGTTTTTGTTTCTGGCCTCAACCACCCGATGTAGTATTCAGGTCAAAGTTTGTGACAGCATTGATCCCTCTGTATTCAATTGCTGCAATTGACGCCCCCTAATACTCAAGTGCAGTGCAGCTTCCTCATCATTATAAGCCCCTGAAGAATTTTGATAATGAAATTACCTTTAATGTCTGTCTTAAAAAGGTATTTTGTGGGTACGTTTGGGAGTGGAGGATAACTTTGCAGGAAAATTGCACTCATCGAGATATACTATCCATTTTGAATTTTTGCATCCAAGAACAATCTATGGAACAAAAGCAGAAGATTTTCTTTATCAAGCACCAGTATACCAGCAAAAAACATGACTCAGAACTTCTCAGAAACATAAATAAGCTACCTTGTTTTCCCTTTTTCTTCCTAAAATACATTCCAGGACATTTTATCCCACAAGTGTGCTTCGTATCGCCCAGTACATCGATGCCTGCTGACACCTAATAATCTAGAACTTATTCTCACAGTTGTTGGTGAACAAATTGGATCTACCTGTAATTGCTGAATAGCACAACCAGGAACAGTGGAAGCAGCCATATTTCTTCGTCTACGCTTGACACACCTCGCTTCAGGGACGTCATCTTTCCCTGCACATAATGTGTGCCTTCTACTGATCTCTTCTGTTTTTGACATTGCCATAGTAAGTTACTTTGTTTATTCCTTCTTCTTAAGATTCTTTTGGCTTGAGTGTCTTTCTTTTTCTGCCTTTGTTTGCTTGAACTTCTACGAATGTAATATTATGTTTTATAAAACATTTGTGCTTCTTTAGGTTTTGTTAAGTTTGTCTTTATTTGTTTCAGCTGGATTTTAAATTAAGATAGAACCAACGATGAGAACTATGGGTAGTTGTAAAATTATGACAAAGTTTGCTTACCAACCTTGGGAACCAAATTATGCTTCATGGTTTTGGAGTGGTTTGATGATACGGCCGATTATGTTTAACTACAATTCATTTATTAAATGACTAATGATTAAGATGACTTTATCTCTATTATGTACAAACTAATTGTACCGTCGACCTTTGAAACGAAGTCTACGAAGCTGACAACTATTGGCGAAGCGTAAAACGGTATGCGAGAGAAACAAAGATATGGAAGGCTCTCCCTAATCTCGCGAACCATTTTCCATACTCTAGGCTAACTATAGGTTGTCAATAAAAGGTACGTAGACTAATGAATAATGAGCGATTCTTAACTAATATGTTATAAGATAGCCAATACAGAGCCAGCATCTGTCGTTCTCTCAAAAAGATTAAACTACCTCATGGTTTGGAAGAAAAATCTATAAATATCCCCTCATTTAAAAGAGATACGTATTCAATTCAAATATATCCCTATCAAATAGCTATTTTCTTTCTAGGTTGAGCACAAAACTAGTAAGTTAGGAAGTAAAAATCATAGCTAATTGAATAGGATTTGTCGACCATATTTTTATTGTCAACAAATTGACGTTGTTTGTAGGAAATACTTGAACAAAGTAGACCACAAAATCTTGTTACATCTAAAAAAGTTTGAAATCTCTGAGATTTGAAATCATGAGTCAAATTGAAGAGAATCAGAAGAGATGAAAGCGTCAAAGGTGGAAGCAAAGAATGTAGTAACTATCCACCAGATAGTGACATGATCCTAACAGACAGAAGAGGAAAATCCAGCGAAAGCACATGCCGACATCTCTCTTGGACAATGTCATAGCTTGTGAAAGAAAATGTATACTGCTAAAACTATACAAGAGATGACTGAAAGTTTGAAAGCGTTTACAGTGAAGAATGCTTCCTTGTGGGCGAAGATGAAAAACACAAAGGCAAGCGTATAGGAGAAATTTGAAGAAAGTGAAACTAATTCCGTTAATAGCATTCTTTGTGAAAATACCAACATATATGCATCAAAAACTTGTGACAGTACACTGGAAAGGTCGCTTAAATGGCATCGCAGGAGTAGACCCACCATAGAAAGATTCTTTTGGAGGTTACCTTCCAAGATAAGAGGAATAGTTGCCGAGAGGGTCAGAAGGTTGAAAGTCTTTTCAATACATACCTCTCAAATGGATGAAGCATACGAGGATCGACCTACTAGGTCATACGAACTGGATAATGATAATGAACACTTACATTTCCCAAGGAGATCAAGGGGGAACCAATCTCTTATAAGTTCATCCGTCCAGTTATGGATATGTATAATGACAAAGGAGATCCTATGTACCATTTGTGTAAGATGACAAAGGAGATCTTATGTACCATTTGTGTAAATACATGATATTAATGCGACTGAAGAAATCAAGTCCTACACTTAAGTGACAAGGCTTTTATCTTACTTTGGATGAATTTGCCAAGCAGTGGTATAGTGAGTTACCACTAGGTTCAATTCAAAGTTGGTAGAAGTTAAAACAAGCCTTCTTGGAAGCATTTGCAAGAAGCAAGATGGGGCAAACCTTTGTTGCTAGGCTCAATGACATGCAACAGGAGGAAGAAGAGTCCCTCAAATTCAAAAGCTACTTCACGCGTTTCAATGCTGAACTGATCGCTTGCTAAACGATATCGAAAAAGAAGGCTCGGGATGCATTTTGGAATTGATTATTGATGGAGACTCCCTTCTGATGTGATGTTCATAGCAAGAATCCAACCTCCTATCATCAACTAGTAAGTTGATGTAAAATGAGATCCAGACTAAAGATACAATCTAGAGCCAAATGAAAGTATAGCATAGACAAGTTTTCAAGAGAGAAGCCTCAACGTGTGCACCTAGATTGTTGAAGCATAGTACTCGAGCCTTAATGACCATAAGAGCAAAGTACACGTTTCCTCTCCAATTCCCTCGCGAAAATTTTTTAAGAAAAATATTTATTAATCAAATATTCATCAAACATTTTTCAAAAAACGACTCTCGAAAAATCTTGATGCAAGCGCACGCTAAATTCACTAGCCAAAACTACTTCCACATGACACGTCCTTTAGACCCCCAAAATACCCTCTCATCACAAATATCAACGGCCCACACACAACCGCAGCCAGCAATCCCCCATCAACGGCTAATACTTCCCCAGAAACACATCCTTGAAAAAACTGAGGTTGCAAATTAGGGCTTTTCCACCATTTATACAGCTCAGATAGTCCAAAACAACACATACATACACACTCTCTCTAGGTTTTGATTTTTCAATTTTAGGTTTTAGAATCATGGGCAAGGGTCCAGGCCTTTACTCTGATATTGGCAAGAGAGCTAGAGGTTTCATTTTAATCTTATAATTTGTTGGTTTTGATTTTTTGAATTTTTTTTTTGCAGATTCGAGTAAAATGATTTTTGATTTGTGTTTATTTGGTGTAAAATAGATCTTTTATACAGGGATTACCAGAGCGACCAGAAGTTCACCATCACTACCTACTCCCCCACTGGAGTGGTAATTTTTTAAATTTATTTTAGTAATTTGTTATATTGTGCCTATGTTCGTTTCTGGAAGCATTGATGATGTACGTATACTGTGAGAAATGTTTATTGTTGCGAGCATTTGTTTTTACGAGTTTCCGACTTTTCTAAATTATTGGCTGTTGGTTAATAAATCTGTGGATAACTAGTTAAGTTATAAACTGACTAGCAAGTGAAAATTGGTTGGGAGCTACTGTTTGTGATAGTTCCTTCAGTGTTTTTTCATGTTTTCATGAAATGGAATTTATATAATTTATCTGTTTCGCTGACATTTTCAGTATTAGTAATCCACTTATTGAGTAAAGGCTTGGATAACAAATATGCGAATAAAATGTTTGCTTCTATTGGTGCCACATTTTTATTTTGTCGACAATTTAAATAAATAAATAAATTTATTCCATCTAGCATTTTAAACACGGATAATGTGTCAAGCAGCAGTGCCTTTGTGAAAAATTGTGCATGGACCTTTATTAAGAAAATGAATTTGGCCTGTGTGAGAGGCAAGTTGAAGATAATTTGAATAAATAAATTTATCTCTTTCCTAGTTAGATGAAATGGTTCTAAATCTATGAATCTATCTTTATTAACTAACATAGAGAGGGAACATACGATTTTCTTTGTCTTTTCTTATTATTTAATTTGTTGGAGCTCTTGAAGACATATTACCAATCTTGCAGTTATGAAACCTTTTTTGCCTACTGTTAGAATATCATTGAGTCTATCTAGGTTTGTATAGAGTTCCCAACTGATTATTGCAAATGTGTTTTTCTAGAATATTTTTTTCTTTTTTCAGTTTATGTGGGTCTGTGTCAAATATTATTATTATGGAATATTAGGTCTGTGTGGATTTGTGTAGTGTGTCTGTGTCGATTTGTGTAGTGTATACTGATTAGAGCCCAATGCAGTTTTTGAGAATGGATTTTTGTTAGTTCCATGTAGGGTTGTATGATGTTTCCTAGAGATTATGGCCAATATTGTTTGTGGATTTTGATGGGTGATCTCAGCATGAACTTTGATTTACTTCTCCCCATGTTCATAAGTTGTAACTTCAAGCTAGTTATTAAATCTGGTAATCCAAAAGAAAACAACCATGGCACGAAATTTTTCAAACAGACTTGCACCTTCACCATGCTAACATGGAAACCAGAAACTTATCCACATGGAAGAGAAGCTGCGAAATAACTTCTCCAGCAACTGCAAGTCATATATTTTCAGTTTTACATTTATATGTTTTCACTCACTCAGAAAAAGTTCGCTCACTCATTTTTTGTCACACAATTTTTCTCTGTTCTGGTAGTTCAGAAAGTTTTCTCTGGAAAGTCTTGTACGACTGTTTACTTGCGTTCTTGAAAACACTGTTGCTTGAGTGCTGCTTGAGAAATTTTTGAAGATGTAACTTGAATCAAAATTTAGTGAAGCTTGTGCTCAACAGCGAAGTAGCCCTTTTCTTGGCTGAATCTTGGGAAATTTTGTGTTCTGTGTTCTATTTTTCCCTTCTTGACTTTAGTCCTTAATTTTTGCACATTTCTAATTTTGTTCTTCTGATTAGTTGAGATTGAAGTGAGTTTTTGGTAGGATTTTGTGTTTGATCTAACTTTTTGGCTGGAGTATGCTTATCAGTTTTGTTTATTTGCTCTTGTTTCAGAGTATAACTTCCTCGGGAACAAAGAAAGGTGAACTGTTTCTGGCTGATGTAAATACACAGTTGAAGCACAAGAATATCACAACTGATGTTAAAGTAGACACAAGCTCCAATGTATGGACTCTCTTTGACTCTTGTTTTGTGATTTTCTGTTCTCTGTTAGGAAGCCACGTTTTTTTTGGCTCTGTTAATCTCAATTCTCTCATACAAATTATTGGATGATGTTGAATGGATATATGCACATTCGATTGTATAACTGATTTATGAGACGAATGCCAGCTATTTACCACTGTCACAATTGACGAACCTGCTCCTGGGTTGAAGACAATTTTAAGTTTCCGAGTTCCCGATCAAAGGTCTGGAAAGGCAAGTATTTTCTTAATTGATTATTATTAAATCGAGAATTCTGTTTCTTGGCATTTCTTAGCTATGTTGTGTATTGAAGTGCAAGAGTGATGTGTAATTCCTTTTCCTCATTTGTCATGATAGCTGGAACTTCAATACTTGCATGATTATGCTGGAATAAGCTCCAGCGTTGGGTTGACAGCTAACCCCATTGTAAACTTTTCCGGTGTTCTGGGAAATAATACTCTGGCTCTGGGGACTGATGCATCATTTGACAGCAAGGAAGGAGCTCTTACTAAATGCAACTTTGGAGCAAGCTTCACAAATGCAGATCTTATTGCTTCATTGACTCTGTGAGTGGTTTTAACTTTTAATGTATTGCTGGTGAAATTTTAAATGTTTCTTCTAGCTTCTGCTGGTCATCCCTGTTCTAGAGATAACTTTGTGGTACTACTACCTAGCTCTATGAAAGTTTTCATTTACTTAAAAGGGCATGTTAACTGGTTATGGGTTGAGCATAAATCCCTAAAAAGAAACTAAAAAAATTGCGTAGTACAAAGAAATCTACAGTGGTTCCATCCTCAAAGTGACAGCTAGATCCACCTGCCACTGCAAGTTTTAACAATAACAACGAAGATCACAGTGGTGATTTCACGTCTCTGTTTCTCACGCACATGGACTCCTAATGAATCTTTTGAGTTGATAGTTATATGAATTCCCATTATTGCCTTGGTGCTTCGGCATTGAAGGTGATAAATGTACTGTATGATTAGGCTCAGCCCAACATTAACATTCGAAAGAAGGTTCTTTCGACTGTCATCTGGTACTAAAAGATTTTTATCAGAAAATTTTCTATTAATAGTTATACCTTTCATTATCATGGGCATTTTCCAACGTCCTGGATTTACTTCCCATTTGCTTGACTAGCCTTTTGAATCAAGAAGTTGCTGACTGTACGCTCTTGGTTTAGGAACGACAAAGGTGACACTCTAAGTGCGACATACTACCATACAGTGAGCCTGTTGACCAACACTGCTGTTGGTGCGGAAGTGACCCATAGCTTCTCAACCAATGAGAATACCATCACCGTTGGCACTCAGCATTCATTGGATCCATTGACTACGGTGAAGGCCCGAGTCAACAACTTTGGCAAGGCAAATGCTCTGCTCCAGCATGAGTGGCGTCCTAAGTCTCTCATCACTTTTTCGACTGAGGTTGACACAAAGTCTATTGATAAGAGCGCCAAATTAGGGTTGGCTTTGGCCCTCAAGCCATAAGTAGACAGTTCTGTTTATTATGGTTTTGGATCAATAAAGTAGGAACAAAGGGAATTATGCTTATGATATGCTATGCTGGTTCTTTTGGAGCCCTTAATTTCGGTGGTTTTTTCAGATATTAGAAATGTTTTTGGTATTGTTCATGTTTTCTTAGTTCTTGAACTTATCATTTGTCACTTGTTGAACTGTAGTATATGTTGTCATGAACTTTGATTCTCAGTTTTTTACGATCAAAAGGCTAGATTGTATCTTAACTTTAGCATTTCTGATCATCAAAACTGAGATCATTTGTTTGTTTAAAATAAGCCAAATTCATTTGAGTAAGTTTGCCATTAAACGATTTACTTTTTTTCTTGAGAAATCATTGAAAACATTTTCTACGTTTGAGTTTATTAGATTTAGTACAAACCTGGTTATTTGATATTTGTTCATTATTTAGGGTGTCTTTGAGACACATTATTTTGGAAGAATATATTCTGGAATAGTGGATTGATAGAGAATGTGGTTGAAAAAGAAAGAAAAGTTATTTATGTGATGAAAAATATTATTTTATTGAAGATTATGTAGTTAAAAATGAGTAGAAGAATGAAAATAAAAAAATTAATGTGTACCAAAGAGGGGTTTAGCATTGTGTGATTCGATCTTTTGTTACTTAGCATTAAGATTGTTTAAGAAAAATGTATTTTTAACCACAAAAGATTGATATTTTAAATAAGTAATTTACATGCTTTTAACATTGTTGAATAAAGCTTTACTAATACCCCAGTATTTATGGTTTATTTAATTTGGAAAAACGACATAATAGCCAACATAACCAACACAGTTCAATCCTTTGGAAAAGTCCAATTGACTGTAAAGTATAAGCAAAATATAAAGAGTGAATTGTTCAAATAGTCATAGTTTTACGCCATTGTCAAGTAATCACTGAATTTTGCAAAAATTTTTTACGAGGTCACTGAATTTTAAAAATCACCACATTCATCACTGAACTTTGCAAAAGGTTTCCTAGGAGATCACTAAATTAGTGATCCATGAGAAACATTTTGCAAAATTTTTTTGCATTTTTTTATTCACTTGGGCCCGGCTAATGTGAGAGTAGGTCAAACCATCTGGTAAAATAATTCTGGTAAAGAAGCTTTATTGATAGCCAACATAACCAACACAGTTCAATCCTTTGGAAAAGTCCAATTGACTGTAAAGTATAAGCAAAATATAAAGAGTGAATTGTTCAAATAGTCACAGTTTTACGCCATTGTCAAGTAATCACTGAATTTTGCAAAAATTTTTTACGAGGTCACTGAATTTTAAAAATCACCACATTCATTACTAAACTTTGCAAAAGGTTTCCTAGGAGATCACTAAATTAGTTATCCATGAGAAACATTTTGCAAAGTTCAGTGATAAATGAGGTGATTTTTAAAGTTCAGTGATATCGTGGAAACCTTTTGCAAAGTCCAATGATGACTTNACTGAACTTTAAAAATTACATAATTCATCACTGAATTTTACAAAATATTTCTACGAAATCACTGAACTTTGCAAAATGTTGCCCAGGAGATCACTGCATTAGTGACCCATGAGAAACATTTTGCAAAGTTCAGTGATAAATGAGGTGATTTTTAAAGTTCAGTGATATCGTGGAAACCTTTTGCAAAGTCCAATGATGACTTGGGTGATTTTGAAAGTTTAGTGACCTCTTGGAAGCATGACGTAAAATTTAGTGACTATTTGGACAATTCACTCAAAATATAAGTATTGCTCAATTTTAAATGATAAGAGAGAATATTTCATATTAGTTTTGTAGCTAGTTGAACTCGAATTCTTCTTTAACGTTTAATTTGAGAGATTGATTTTAGCATTATACACTATATTTTGATAATTATTTGTTAAGACAATGCACAAAGGCATAATATACAATTTTAAATTAACAATTTTTGAAATATGTAGTTGAAAAGTTTTGGGACCCATGAAAGATGTGGCTAATATTGATTGTTTGACTTTGACTTAAATTAAAATCTGATTTTAATCTATAACAAACAAGGCCTAAGTTGAATTGTCTTTAAAATGAATTATATGTAAAATTATTATGCAAATATACAATTTTTGCGGACTACATACAACACCACGTGTATGAGAAAAGCTGGTCGAAGAAAGTATTTGTTGCATTATTATTTGCAATGCATGATTGAATGATTAGGAATAGTTTTTTTTTTTCACACGGATCAAGAAATATTATTTAGGGCTCGTTCGGTATAGATTAAAATCGGATTAAAATTGCAAAATTAGTCGTTATTGTTGACTTTTATTAGACGAGTGGGACCCAATAACGACTATATTTTCAATTTTAATATCTACTGAACAAGCTCTAATTTAGAAGGGGTAAAATGACACTTTTACATTATTCTGCATAAAATAATATTATAGTAATTGGTTATTTAATATGTATTAAATAAATATATCACTAATAATTCATCTCACCCACCTCACCCCTCTCATTAAAAACTGTGAACTCTCTTTCTCTCTCTCACTCTCTTCCCAACGCCGTTGACTATCGCCCCAAACAAACCAACGCAGTCGTGCGCAAGGTCGCCACACGCAACACAGTCGCATGTAAGACCACCCTGTGCAGTGTTATATATTTATACAATAAATATAATATGTGAAAGAAATAATTTATTAANTATATAAATGAGACGGAAGGAGTATTAAAGTTGATCAACCTCAAATAATATTCCAAATGTACTCTTTAAAAGGAAAAAAAAAACGACAACTAATACTCAACATGTTCCAACTTAAATCAAATTTATAATCGGACTTTCCAACAAAACCCAAAAATAAATACAGACAATCTGAGATAAACCAATAGAAAATAAACAAGAACAAGTCCACCAGTCAAATTGTTTATGAAACAATGTAAATTATCAATTTTACATCTTCATTCGTCAGCATAATCACTGATGAGTGTGTTTTGCACA
>CAIGRO010019142.1:0-10942 GCA_903798355.1 Fraxinus baroniana
AATAATAAATTTAATTATGAAAAATCTAGATATTTATTTACTTTATATTAGTAAACTAAAATTTTAAAAAAAAAAATCTATTGTTTTTATAATATTTTACATTTATGTATATAATTATTTATTCAATTTGACAATCGGTTCGATATTGATTCAACCCCGAGTCAATTTTTAAAACATTGGTTGAAATTAATTTTTTTTAGATTTTCCAATTCTTAAACAAGCTTAAAATTATAAAATTTTCAATTTTTTTATGTTTTAAATTTGATTATCTTTTTATTTTAAATTTATTTATTTTAGTGACAAATAATACACTATAAAATATTTTACCGACTCAATTATTTATAACAAATCGGATCGGATTGACATATATACATGTTTGATTCATTTAGTTAATGAATTATCGGATTCAGATCTTGATTGAGTTATTGAATTGAGACCTTAAATCAATCTCCCATTAATTTCGTCGGATTCGGATCAAAATTTAATCCATTGGTAGCCCGTAGCCCTAAACTCAACTAGAAGGGGAAAAAAAAATTTTAAATTACACCTACTTCTAATCAGATTCTAACTTTATTATTTCAAAAATCAAATATATGCCCCACCCCCACCTACTCTTTTACGTATTCCCCAAGTTACAATTCACACCCACGCCATCACAACTAATACTCGTCGCCACTGCCCGTGGGACTACGATTTCCTACAACCGCATACATAAGCAAGGTCGGGCTGTTACTATTGTAATAATGCGCAACGGTGCTGCTATTTGGGTGCACTTCGAGATGGCACACCGCATGTAGCTAGACGCGACGTCAACGGGTGCCAACGCGGTAAAGAAGATGGTAATAACAGATAAACTTCAAGTGCTACAGATATACTTCAAGCATCAATAATCAGATTCTATTCAACTGTTAGATAGAGTTTTTATATGTTAAAACTCTGTAATTATGTTCCTTGTATTTAGGCTTGTGACTAGATAATTTGTTGTATCTTGGCTATATATACTTGATTGATAGTATTCAATAAATATACCACAATTTCTCTCAAACTTCTATTCTATTATGGTATCAGAGCTTTGATAATTTTATTTTTTTTTTCTTTCTCGTTTCCTTCTTCTTCTCTTCAAGAGGCACTATGGCAACTGAACCTGCCAACAACTCCTGTGCTACTGCAATCCCACACACAACCATTCAAAACACTAACAATTCACATACCAATGGTCTACATAACATTCTGATCAGCATTAACACTGCTGCTCAAGCCCCTCTCAAACTCACTTCTCATAATTATGTCTCCTGGAAATTACAATTTGAGACTCTCTTCATTGGTTATGATCTCCTTAAATATGTCGATGGATCAAAACCATGCCCTCCTGCAACTATCACTCAGAATGAATCTGCAATACCGAATCCAGACTACACAATATGGATTCGCCAAGATCAGCTTATTCTCAATGCATTAGTTGGTTCCCTTTCTCCTGTCATCATTCCCTTCATTGCTCGAGCTAAAACTTCACAGGAAGCTTGGTCTATACTAGCCAACACTTATGCCAAGCCTACTCGTGGACGGATTAAGCAGGTGAAAAATCAACTCAAACATCTGACCAAGGGCTCACAAACTGTGACTGAATTTCTACAGATAGTTAAAACTCGAGCGGATGAACTCGCCATCCTTGGAGCGCCACTTGATGATGAAGATATAACTGAGAAAATACTTGACAACCTTGGTGAGGATTACAAAGAACTTGTTCGTGCAGTTCAGGCCAGAGATAATCCAATTGGATTTGATGAACTACATGAAAAGCTACTGAGTTTTGAAGCATCTCTGCAAGGTACCAAATCTGATACACACTACTTTCCTGCCTCTGCTAATCCAACAAGTCGAACCAATAATGGTTCACACTCCCACCATGGCTGGAAACCTTCTTCACACAATGGTAACAACAACACAGGCTGGCGCTCGTCACCCACTAATGGTACTCGTCCTCCTGTACCAAAAATTGCTGGTCCCAATAGTGGTTTTCGACCTTCTCCACGACCATACCTTGGCTATTGTCAAATTTGCAGAATCCAGGGACATACTGCCAAACATTGCCCTTCATTTCGAGTAGTCCGAGTTGAACAATCAAACAACCCAAATACAGCAGCAACACAATATTCACAATGGCAACCAAGAGCTCATTTTGCTTCCAACACTCCAGCATGGCTTCTGGACAGTGGTGCTTCCCACCATGTCACTTCCGATTTGAGCAATCTATCTCTTCACTCTCCTTACACAGGTTCTGATGACATAATGATTGGAGATGGCACGGGTCTTCCTATCACTCACACTGGTTTTACCTCTCTCAAAACTCCTAGTGCTACATTTTCCCTGAAAAATGTTTTGTGTGTGCCTAGCATGAAAAAAAATTTGATATCTATTTCACAATTTTGCTCCTCTAACAATGTTTCCATTGAATTCTTACCCTCTTCCTTTTTGGTGAAGGAACTTCGCACGGGGACAACACTTTTGAAGGGTCCAACTAAAGATGGTGTATATGAGTGGCCGGTCTCCTCTCCTTTGTTTGCATTTTCTAGTGTCAAGACCACGTCGTCTGAGTGGCACCACAGATTGGGACATCCAGCCTTTCCTATTTTGAAGCAAATAATTTCTAGATATCATTTAGATGTATCATCTTCTCTTTCTCCTAATTTTTCATGTAATGCATGTCACTGCAATAAAAGTCATAAACTTTCATTTTCTAATTCCACTCTTCTCACCACTCAACCACTTCAAATCATTTTCTCTGATGTTTGGACTTCACCAATTGTTTCTAAAGATGGCTTCAAATATTATGTGATTTTTGTTGATCATTTTACTAAATATATTTGGTTTTATCCTCTCAAACAAAAATCTGAAGTAAAAGACGTCTTTATTAGATTCAAAGCTATTGTAGAAAAACATTTTAATCTTAACATCAACACACTTTATTCTGATAATGGTGGTGAATTTATAGCTCTTGCTAGTTTTCTAGCTACTCATGGTATCTCTCATTTAACTACACCACCGCACACACCTGAGCATAATGGCCTTTCTGAGAGACGACACCTTCATATAGTTGAAACGGGACTTACCTTACTCTCACATGCTTCACTTCCTTCAACATTTTGGCCTCATGCCTTTGCTACTGCAGTTTATCTCATTAATCGCATGCCAACTTCTACATTGAATTTCTCTTCTCCTTATGAACAAATATTCAGTGCCTCTCCAAACTATTTGAAACTCAAAGTATTTGGTTGTCTATGCTATCCTTGGCTTAGACCATATAATTCTCATAAACTTGAGTCTCGTTCTAAACCATGCATATTTCTTGGATATTCTCTAACTCAGAGTGCATACTTTTGTTATGATCCTTCCGCATCAAAAATGTATGTTTCTAGACATGTTAAATTCATTGAGTCTATTTTTCCCTTTAAATCTCTGTCTCCTTCATCTCCACATCCAGAGTCCGATACCATCTCTACCTGGGTTCCGCCAATTCTTCAGGTCAACACCTCACCACCACTCATGCAACCATCTAATGTGGACATTCAGAGGCAATCCCATTGTGAGGTTCCAACACAAGCTGTTATCACAGAACCCAACACTACACCTTCTACAATCAACCCTCCCAACCAACCTATATTGAATCCACCACCCAAAAGCCAATCCTCCAGCATCTTATCCAAACCAACTCACCTAATGACCACCCGCGCAAAATCCAACATTCGAAAACCTATACAGAAGCTCAACCTTCACACACAATTATCCAAATCCATTGATATTGAACCCACAACCGTGAACCAAGCTCTTAAAGATCCAAAGTGGCGTCAAGCCATGTCAGAAGAATATGATGCTCTAGTTCGAAATGGGACATGGGAATTAGTATCTCCTGATCCTAGTCAAAATATTGTTGGCTGCAAATGGATTTTTAGAATCAAACGTAACTCAGATGGCTCTATTGACAGGTATAAGGCTCGCTTGGTTGCAAAAGGCTTTCACCAACGCCCGGGAGTGGATTATCATGATACTTTCAGTCCCGTGGTTAAACCAACCACCATTCGACTTGTATTAAGTCTGGCTGTAAGTCGTGGCTGGTCTCTTCGTCAACTTGATATTAATAATGCTTTCTTGCAAGGACACCTCTCTGAAACTGTATACATGGCTCAACCTCATGGTTTTATTGATCAAGATCATCCATCTCATGTTTGTAAACTTACAAAAGCCATTTATGGGCTCAAGCAAGCTCCCCGAGCCTGGTATCAAGAACTTCGCAATTTTCTTCTTCACACTGGGTTTAAGAACTCTCATGCTGATACTTCACTTTTTGTTCTTAACTCAAATGGACAATACTCTATCTACTTGTTTATGTTGATGACCTAATTATAACAGGGGATAATAATTGTGTTGTAGAGCGGTTTGTTAATCTTTTGGCTGCTCGTTTCTCTTTGAAAGATCTTGGTGTATTGTCATATTTTCTTGGTATTGAGGTTGTCCCAAACAACTGTGGTATTTTGCTTTCTCAGCGTCGTTATCTAATGGATATTCTTGAAAGAACTCATATGTCTGCTGCAAAACCAGTGACAACACCTCTTCCGACGAATTCTTCTTCTCTTACATTACAGTCTGGGACTGCTCTTTCAGACCCTACCGAGTTTCGAAAAGTACTTGGGAGTCTTCAATATCTCCTTCTTACTCGTCCTGATATTGCTTTTGCCGTTAATAAGCTCTCACAATTTATGCACCGACCTACTACTGAGCACTGGTCTCTTGTTAAAAGGTTACTTCGCTATCTCTGTGGCACTATAAATGATGGTCTTCAGCTATTTAAAGACTCTCCTTTGTCCTTACATGCCTTTTCTGATGCTGACTGGGCTGGCAATCCAGATGATTTTTCTTCTACTAGTGCCTATATTGTTTATCTTGGAAGAAATGCTATTTCATGGAGTTCCAAAAAGCAACGGACTATAGCTCGTTCCTCTACTGAGGCTGAATACCGTTCAGTTGCTGCCACAACAGCTGAGCTTAATTGGATTTGTTTTTTGTTACGAGACCTGCATGTCCAGCTTCCTACAAATTCTACAGTTTACTGTGATAATATTGGGGCTACTCAGCTTTGCTCTAATCCAGTTTTCCACTCACGAATGAAACATGTGGCTATTGATTTTCATTTCATTCGTGATCAAGTTCAAAGCGGTCTACTTCGAGTTGCACATGTTTCTTCTGCTGATCAACTTGCTGATGCTTTAACAAAACCACTTCCCGGAACTAGGTTTCTTCTTCTCAAGGACAAGATTGGCCTCTCCTCCCGAGCTCCATCTTGAGGGGGTATAATAACAGATAAACTTCAAGTGCTACAGATATACTTCAAGCATCAATAATCAGATTCTATTCAACTGTTAGATAGAGTTTTTATATGTTAAAACTCTGTAATTATGTTCCTTGTATTTAGGCTTGTGACTAGATAATTTGTTGTATCTTGGCTATATATACTTGATTGATAGTATTCAATAAATATACCACAATTTCTCTCAAACTTCTATTCTATTAGATGGGAAGTAAAAATTAGGATTTGGGTCAGGATTTGGGGGCAGGACCTCTAGTGCAATTTGCAAAATTGCAGGTCCCTATTTGCCATTTCATATTAGGAGTCAGTTTGCAAATGCTTGGTGGTGGTTGTAATGATGCGATGGTTGCGAGGTGACGCAACGTTTGGGTAGTGCCGATGGTTGTGTAATGAGGTGGATGAAGAGTGTTTGTGACCAATTATTTGGGTGATTAATATCAATAAAATGAATAATTTATGATCAATAAATAATGTGTTGACTGATGAAATGGTAATTTTTGACATATAAATAATATGTGACCAAAAACTTTGATTGCGGCTAAATATGTAATTGACTAATTGTGACTAATTTGTGTCTTTTTGAGTGTAACTTTGTGCGATTTGTGATTGTGAACCATGATAGTATATTATTGTGACATGTGTTATTCTTCTTGTACATAGGGGGTGCTATAATTGTGTCCATAATGGACACATGGTGCTCTCCCACCGATGCCCCCTCCAATAGGAGGACAACATGTATCCATTATGGCACCCCCTATGTATTTGTAGTACATCACATTGTGACATTAACCTATTATTGTGAGATTGACCTGTTATCAGGTGGTCACATATGATTTATGAAAGTGTATTTTGAAACCTTTGTAATTATCTATTTTTCTCCCTAAGAAAATACAATATTCCCCAAAATAGTTGAAAAATGCTCCCCGCAAACATCCCAAGAATTGAAAAATACGGTAAATGGTGATCGATTTTTAGGGTTTTCTTGAATTAGAGTTTCAAGAAGATTGTAGGTGTGAAATTTGAGGATGGCATTTTGTTAAGTATCGGCGCAGGGATTATGAGAGTTAGGATTATTTGATTTTTGCAAGATAGGTGAGTGATATTTTTTTGTTTTATCACGTGCAGATGGAGTGCAGTTCAACGAGGTGAGTAATGATTTAGGAAATATAGATTTCGTTGATTATTAATTATTTTTCAATTATAATTTAGAAGACAAGAGTTTTTCAATTTCTTCGGGTTAAAAGTTAAAACAACACATGACCTAATTTTTCTCAAAAATCAAAAGTTTGCTCAGAACTCTCCACCTCCATTTTTACTTAATTTTGTGGACAATACAAAAAAAGGAAATATAAATAGTATATGCGTGGACGGCCAACCTGCCAAACGGGCCACTAGTTTTAATCAATCGATGATGATATAATTATTCGTGATTGTGTTGCCCAACTAAATATAGGTGGACCTGCTGACAAATAATCGTCCAAAATTGACGATATGAACATAGTGGCAACAACGTCTACATATTTTACTTTAAATAAATTTGAACCCCACCCACCATATAAATTTTGAGATTTTATAGATTTAATCGATTAAAAGGTAGCAAGAAATGTTTTAAATTAACTCTTGTATGTTTTACTCTTATCAAATTTATACTCATATTAGATTTACTTATTTGTCAAAACCAGCGAAATTTGTTATTATTATGATACCATTATATCTTTGTCTTATCTGAAGTCATGTTTACTGTCACATATGATCAACGTGAAGCCGATGCCGCACAAGAGCTGAGTGAATGAGTTAAGGGTGACA
Source organism: Fraxinus baroniana (assembly GCA_903798355.1). Classification (NCBI taxonomy): domain Eukaryota; kingdom Viridiplantae; phylum Streptophyta; class Magnoliopsida; order Lamiales; family Oleaceae; genus Fraxinus; species Fraxinus baroniana. The sequence continues at coordinate 7,169 of CAIGRO010019142.1, forward strand.
AGTTTCGTTGGCAATTGATGCGACCAGCCTTAAGGAAAGAGGTCGAGCCCTCCAATGGTGAAGTTGACTCGTACAAGGTTGAGGAGTCCAAAGACTGGATCATACTCAACATTTAGGTGAAATTAAATGGTAGAAGCCAAAAACAACATAATGCCTAAGTCAAAAACGAGGCTAGGTGTTCAAAGATCATAAGGTCTCACTAGATTTGAGAGGGAAGCATGTATACAAGTTGACTAAGCCTTAAATAATGAGTCAAAGATACTTCGTTAAGCAAGATCCATATGCGAAGACCAAATATCAAGAATGACTCCCCACATGATATCAGACTATCAACCCCCTGATGGCTATCTATCCTTCCTGCTACCCCAATTGGAAAAGAGAGAGACTCGACATAGCATAATAGGATGAGGTGAGCCTGCATCACCTGACTACTGCTATTAATAAAAACGTTGTAGAAAGTTCATACGAGAAGTGATCTTTATCAAACGACTCAAACCACCCATTTTGAGTAAATGGTGACAAGTCAGCCACTCGTTACATCAGCCTATGGACACGAACGAGCCTGCCCAAATTTGAAGATTCCTTATTTTGGCCCTATGTTGCTACACATATTCGCCAATCCTCCTTGACAAAGTAAGGAAAAATATTTCCAAGCCAAAGCTCCTTCAATTTGTCTTACCATTCCCATTTTCTATATTTTGATTTGAGCATTTGAGTGCAAACGATAATTGCACTCCCTTCTAGTTCAGCGATCTTGCATTCTAACGTACATCTTGAGTGTGCATGAGTTGTCCAGATAGATGTGGAGGTGGTCGGGTTTCATTCACTTTGAGGTTGTTTAGAGAGAACTGAATTTTGAGAAAATGTTACGTGTACAAGCTGTTTTTATATACTCTTTTACAGGCTATCGGATGGCAAGTGTCATTGAATTTTGAACAAAAATAAAGTTAAACCGATTAATGATGTGCTACCATCTTAGCACCTGTAATCTTATAGGTACACAAAATCTGTACAAGTATAATTTTTGTTGAATTTTATTCAATTTTGATCATTTTTTTTTTCACTCTTCTCCCACTCACTTGCATTTAGTTGATTTCAATCAAAAATCAAATATCAATTTTGATCACAAATTCATAATTGTTTGCTTATTATTATTCACGAATTTGGTAAGACTCATTACTTATTTTTCTTTATAAATAATTTATAAATTATCAAACTGGGGCTAATAAAGTACACACAAATTCCTTTTGAGAATAAATTCAATGAGATAAACCAAAAGCAAACTCGAGCCGGCACGATTTACTGGCGGCTCAAGTCGATGACCACATCACTCCATATATTTCAACACGTTGCTTCACTCTAACCTCAAACACAAATACTTGTCTTCAACTTTTAAACGTTGCTTCATTTGCCCACGAAAATTACAAGCCACAGAATTTTCCAGCTATAACCCTTTGAATATAAAATTCCTTACCTTTCCGATAATTTAAAAAGGATTCTGAGATAAACAAAAAGGAAGGGCATCGTATAATGGGTGTTAGGTAAATGTGGACTTTGGATTTTCATAGCATATAATCAAGAAAAAGAAGAGAACACGGAGTTATCAAGGATGGATTCAGTTCTCTGTGATGAGTTGCTTCAGGAAATCTTCCACCGCCTTTCGCCGCTGTGTTCCGCCAAAGTCTCCCTCGTTTGCAAGCGGTGGCTCCGCCTCCTCCGATCATCCACCTCATCCCTTACTCTCTACTTCAGCCCCACTTCATACAATTCCACCACCATTAATTCACTTTCGTCCTTTCTAAGCCAACACCCTCGTCTTTTTTCACTATCTCTTACCCTCCCCACCGACTGCCCCACCTCCTCCGCCGTTCACGTACTCCTTTGTGCAGCTGCTTCTTGCCCCAATCTCAGGCACCTCCGATTTCTGAGCACCCCAGTATCGCCCTTCTCTCTGTTCAACCTCTCCAATTCTTGTAATCACCTCTCTTCTCTCACTATCTCTCTCTCTAGACCCCTCTATTTCCATTGGGTTAAGTTTTTAAACTCTCTAAAACACCTTTCCCTCTTTCTTGCAAACCCTTCAACTCAATTTAATTCACTTTATGTCAATGAAATGAACGAAATTCTTGATGTTGAACTGGGTTTAGAGAGTCTCTCTTTATCCGGTATTCGACCGGGGGATTTTGGGCTTAATTTTCTATGGAGAAACTGTAAGAGCATCAAAAAACTTCAGCTGAAGAGCTGTGAAAGTTTGGGTGATAACGCTTCTTTTTCGGGTTTCATTATGCGTCAAAAGGGTCTTCAAGAAGTGGAATTGAGGACTTGTAGGAGTATTGTTGATGGGGTTCTGATGAAATTGGCTGAGAATTGCATTTCTTTGGATTTTCTGTTGGTTTACGATGGTGGTGGTAGTGAAGGTTTGCATCAATTCATAAGTCAAAACAAATGTAAATTGAGAAAACTTGATTTTCGGTTGCCTCTTGATCTTTATGACAGTCATTTGATTGCCATATCCGAGAATCTGAATTTTAGGAGTTTGGTGAGTTTAAGGTTGCAAAGTTGCTGTCTTGTTACTGGTGAGGGATTAAAGGCTCTTGGGAGGGTTATGTGCAATGTGCTTGAAGAACTTGTATTGATTAATTGCGATGTGGTCGAGAGAGAATCCGGGCTATTGACCACTTTAGGACAGGATTTGAAGAGGTTAAGGAAATTAGACTTGTCTTATAATGAAATGTTGCTCGACAGGGAGTTCATATCAATGCTCGTTTCTTGTAATTGCTTGAGTGAACTTAAATTGAGGGGTTGTAATAGGTTGACTAGCTTATCCGTGAATTCGATGATTAGGAACTGTAAATTGTTGCAGAGCGTTGATATAACATCCTGTCGCGGGATCGAGGTGGAGGCAGTTGAATTATTTTTGTTGAACTCCCCGCGGTTGAGAAAGGTGCAAGTCGAGCAAAGCAAAATTTCCAATGTTGCGAGAACATGGTTGATGAATAAATTCATCGAGGTGGTAGCTTGATGATCTGGTATAAAGTGGGAATCAAAGAGGTGAACATATTCATGGCCATGTTATAATTGGTTTAATGTTCCTTTGGCTTTAATGTGTATATACTAAGAAATAAAACGGTCACTTCTGTTGCTGAAAATGCTAATCTCACTGGATTCAATATGTAACAATGTGTAAACTTTTATTCTGTTGATATATATTTAAGCATTCTTGAAGAAGCATCTGTTTGTCACCGTTTCATATTTGTGCTAAAGTGGTCGTGTTGTTCGTAGATATTCCACGATTCATCTTGACAATGTAGTTCTCGAATGTGCTTGTTTCCTTGTATGCTTGGTGGATTGCCCTTCTAAGATAATCAATGCTATTTGGTTTGTTCCATATGTTAAATTTCGCTATGAAACTAGTATCGAAGCTTTATTTGATATGGGATATCGTGGGGTACTTTGCTTGAAACATGTAGGTTATTGAGTTGATCTTTAGAGATTTACCACTCATTTGATGAAGAATAAGAAGTGTCCAATGATCAATTGAAAATTTGCTAGGTTACAGTTTGATGGGCAAAACTAAGAGCCAATTCGTGGCAGTAGGCACTGTGAATGAACTACAGTGTCATTCTCATTAGAGGGTGCACCAGTTGGCCGATCTTGCAGTTGTATTGGCTTTTTGTTTATTCGGGTAGGATTTCACTTGTAATAGATGGTTTAAATATAAGAACAGTGCTCGGAAGAGTGTTTTTTTTTTTTTTTTTTTTTTTATTTTTTACA
>CAIGRO010019185.1:0-26765 GCA_903798355.1 Fraxinus baroniana
TTTTTTTTTTTTTTAGCTTGGTTTTTTTGACTTCAAGATAGTGCATTGAGAGCGAATATGCAAAATGTAATTGAAGAGAGGGGTTTGCAATACGACAGCTTGTTGAGTCAAATGGTGTGTAGAATTCGATCAAAGCCCGATGAAAAACTTCATGGGTGAGGTGAGGTTCATGAACTCATTGTTTGTTGTTATAGTTCTTTGTTAATTTGAATTTTCACCTGCTCGATTTTCCTCCCGATCCCTTTCAGTCGAGCTCTTGTACAATCATAGCCATCATAAACTTGATTTGGACGAGCTAACCACACTCGAAATAGGGCATCTTACTAAGAAGGTGTTCTCACTAGTGAATTGTACATTCAGGACTAGCTGACCATTAGCTATAGAACGATAATGTAATGGATGGTGGGTAGATAGAATCATTGCTGAGGAAACTTGTCAACTCTTCACGATATACTATCTTCTGCTAACAAATTATGTTGAAGCTGAATCTAATATAATTGTCAAGTTCTCCAGCTTGACTCTAGTTTTATAGTTTTGCGAGAACAAAGAAATTTTAGTGGTATATTTGATAAGCTGATGACTAGACTCGGTCATATTAAAGAAGAGTATAAGGGTATTAGCATATTAGAAAGGCTCTAGATCCTTTTGTTCATGATTAAATGATTATCATTTTTATTTGCTCATCCTCTATTTATTATTTTCACTTTGTATGAAAGTAGCATTTCCATATTCCAATACCGAATCTCAGATAATGCACAATCATCTAAGTATTTGAATCTCAAGTAAATAGATCTAAATGTTTTTAAAATATGTTTGAGCCTTCCATATATAAAATAGTCACTCCATCAACGTGCAGGGGCGGACCCACATGGGGTCACGTGACCCCACAATTTCTTATTCAGAAAATAATTGTTTTGACCCTTTTACGACCTACTTTGACACACTCATTACGGGATGTCAAATGAAGTCGAAATATTACATTCTTAATATCATTTCAAGGTGCTCATAATCTAGTACTCATAATCTAGTTTTTTGCTCATTAATGGCGTGTGAAACGACCAATCATAGCAAAAGTTATGACATATCAAAGTAGGCCGTTCCAAATTAGTATTTCGAGAATTTCGATACTATGCTAACTTTCAAAATTCACCGATGATCGTATAATATAAAGAGAAAAAAGAGTTTGTGTTGTAGTGTTAAAAAAATTACTGTAAATATAAAGATGATTTCTATTATTACTAAGATGCACTTTAAAAATATAGACTCTAGGAGATGCTCTAAAGCTGGAATGGAATGCACGGAAAAATAAGGACTGGAGTAATTGAGGGCAGGGGACGTGCTAAACATACCAATAATATTTTATGGCTACTATACGAGGGAATATATTAATATTTGATGAATATTCAATGCATAATCAATTATTGAACATAAAAAATAGCCGAAAGCTTGAAATTAAACCACTCATAATATATTGCGAGCATTTCAAATAAGAGTAAGAATACTTATTACACGACTTTTAATAATTTAATCAGTAGAATTCAAACAGATATTCTATAGATAAGAAATGATTTTATCAGAATTTATATCTAGGAAATAAGAAACTTCATATTTTGTTAAGGGATATATATCCCATATCAATAAATTCTGTTGACACAGACCAATTAATAAAGATCTTGGGCTACTCCTCTTAATAAATATTGACCTTTTAAGATGGACCCCCAAATCTTAACATGGTATCAGAGCTAGGCCCAATTATGCAATGTTGGGTGCCACCCAATATCGATTTGTTCACAATTGTTTGACATAGTCCACGCTGTAGCTCTTGGGCTACTCCTCTTAATAAATATTGACCTTTTAAGATGGACCCCCAAATCTTAATATGGTATCAGAGCTAGGCGCAATTATGCAATGTTGGGTGCCACCCAATATCGAATTGTTCACAATTGTTTGACATAGTCCACGCTGTGCTTGAGGGGGGAGTATTAGAATCCCACATTGCTTGAGACATTATAAATGATCCACTTAATAAGATGAGGGCAATCCTCCACTAATAAGCCGATTTTATTAGGTGAAATTAGGCCTAATATTCCTAATATGGTATCAGAGCCCATTATACTCCAACGAGCGACTCGATCCCGTTAAGACTCTAAAAAGGAGCACAAGAATTTCAAGATTAGTCTGCTCAAATAAATCACCATCTGATGGGGGTGTGTTAAGGGGTATATATCCCACATCGATAAATGATGTTGACACAGACCAATTAATAAAGATTTTGAGCTACTCCTCTTAATAAAAGTTGACATTTTAAGATGGACCCCCAAATCTTAACATATTTCTCAAGTAATTTTTATTTGTTACAAACTTGATCCTCCTCTGCCAAGCCACCTGCGAAACAAAGAATTTTAATAAATAAATAGATAGTGTAAAAGCAAATATAGCATTAGAGTAGAAGATGTAAAATAGGAATCGAGAACACACACATACTTGCCTTATCCAACAAATCGAAAATATCAAGCTTTGGTGCACTTACTGGCCATGGACTCAATTTTTTCATCATAGGGCAATTTTCAATGGTCAAATCCTTCAATAAAGGGAACACAAGATCACAGTTCTGAGAGCAAAACATTTGAATACTTGAAAGATTCCTGAGTAGTAGACGGTCCAACTTAGGAAACTCAATTTTGGTTTTCATTGTTTCAACTCTTTTGATCTCTAAAGTGCGTTCTTCTTCTTTTCCAACAATCGCTTTAATTGATTCACAATCTGAAACCTCTAGAACTTTCAGAGCCACAAGAGAATTGGCCATTGAAGGTGAGAATAGATACTTTAAGATACCACATCTTTCAACAACAAGTGACGTCAAATTCTCAAAGGCACGAATTCCTTTAGGAACGATCCCTATAATGTGCACTAATTTGTCCAAAGATTTTAGTTGTAGTGATCTCAATCGACCAAATACACTTTCAGCATGATCTTCTGGAATTGTTAGACATTCAAAGTCAAACAGCATCTCCAGTGCTTTACATTCTTCTACTACAAGTATTTCAAGGTTTTGTAATGATTTACTCGAATTCTCTACCCTCGTGTTCACTGACTTTACTATATAATGCAATCCATTAATTTCTAGCTTTTCCATGTTAGGCAACGTAACATGTGAAATTCAATTAATGGTGTAAGCCATGACACTAACATCATAATTTTTTTTCTTGTACATAATTATTAATACTTTTCCACGCTACTTATTCTTAGAGTCAATTGTAACCAACAATTTTATTGATTTATACAAAATGACAATCTAATATTTTTGTTTTGATGTTGATAAATTATTCTTTACAAAAGAATTGGAGAAGTTTTCATAGTTTGTCTTATTCTTTGATTTGCATACACGTACTTGGAAACAAATATGACCAGACGCACACTGAGAAAAGGAAAGATACATACCTGGTTGAACAACGTTTGAAGAATGCCATCATTGTTTGTTTTAGATCTGAAGCTCTTAAAACTGCTTAAATTGCGAAGTTTGATTGTGTTTAGTTTTGGGAACTCAGGCATATCGATAGCTTCATCTCATTTTGCATCCATTGAAACAACTTGTGTGACGTGATGGAGGTTTGATGGAGTGGTTTCATCCATGACAATGTTTCTTTTCTCTAAAGTGTTTTCTTCTTCTTCTTCTTCTTCTTCTTCTTCTTCTCTTCCAATGATTTTTTCCAATGCTTCGCAATTTAGAATTGTTAAATCTTCTAGGGCCACAAGTGAGTTGACTATAGAAGGTGAAAATAAGTATCTTAAGCTCTCACAAGCAATAACATGAAGATTTGTCAAATTTCGGAAGACTTGAATTCCTTTTGGAGCCATCCTTGTAATGTGCACCAATTTTGGTAGTGAGTCTAGCTGCAATCTTTTGAATCGACCAAGTATATTAATTTCTGCATCATCATTAGTGACCTTTATACCCTCAAAGTCAAACTTTACTTCAAATGCATTACATTCACACACTTGAAGATCTTCAAGGTTTTGCAGTAACTGAATTGAATCAGATTCTGCAATGGTCAGTAATTCAGCACATTCCGACACCCACATGACTTTCAATTTATGAAGAGATGCTACTGGCATTCCCTTGCCTAGTAGCTTTTCTATACAATACAACAGATCAACATTCAACTCCTCCATGCTAGGAAAGTTGACCTGCGAAGTTTGATTAGTTGTAGTCAGCTAAAATTTATCCATTCTGCTATCTATATAAATGAATTGCGGAAAAGCTATGTCATTCTGTATCTATCTATTCAATTGTATTACCAGACACATTCATTGTGCTGTTGACTAAATACAAATAAAACCGAATTTCTCTTTTCATTATTACCTAATTTAATTTCGAAATTTTAGCTCCACAATTTACGTGCATCTTTTTATTTCTAAGTTTATATGGTTAATGATTTCCAATTCTCTCAATTCTTAATTAAGACTACAGTTCTACAAAATGTTGATTGGAATCATGAAAAGCTATAATTATTAACTTAAAATAAAAGACAATCTATAAGTTAATTTTGTGCATGAGGTGCTACAATCGTACTGTTATTCCTAAACTTAGACCCTATTTAGTTCAAATAAAAAAGTTGATTAAAATTTAAGTAGAATTTAGTAATTAATTTTAACTACATTTCATGAGACCCACGACTTACCAACCCCACATTTCATTAATTTTTATCAAATTTTACTCAAAATATGCCCATGTTTGGTACAACTAAAATCTACTAAAATTTTGATTTGAATTTAATCTCTACCAAACATGGGCTTAGCTTTTGTTAAAGGGCTCACTCTGATTAATAATATTTGTAATCATAAAATTCATTGATTTGTACTAAATGACCATTCTAATATTTTTGCTCCAATGTTTATGTTTTGTTCATTTGGAACACATTTTCGAGTACATCTAATTTCCAAATTTTGTCTTATTATTTAGATTTGATACAGATGAGCTAAACACACTTTATAAAAAATAAGGACTCTTGGATGCACATAAAAGGAAAGTTGAATGCCATACCTGATTGAACAATGTTTGATGAACAACATCGCTGTTTGATTGAGATGTGAAGCTCTTAAAACTTCTCAAAAATGTCAGTAGGACATCTTTCAGTTTTGGAAACTCAAGCATTTTGCAAGTTTTCGCAACTTCATTTTCTTGTGTGTCCATTGAAACAACTTCCTCTAACATTTGACAGTTGAATATGTGAAGAATTTGGAGATTTACCAAGCATTTTGCAACTGACTCCCGAAACAAGCTTCTAATTGCATTACAATGCATCATCGTCACACTCACAAGGTTACAGAACAATTGAGGTTTGATGACATCCCTTGGAAAATTTCCATTGCATATCTCTATTAAGTTGTGTAAAAATCTCAATTCGAGAGACTCCAATTTACCGAAGGTGCCATATGGAATAGTGTTGGTGGTATCAATAAAATACTCGAAATGACGACAATTTATAATCAGTGTCTTCAAGTTAATGAAACCATTTTCATCTAACTCACTCAATATCTTGGCGTCCTCACTCAATCTTAGGTTGCTAAGATTCGTGAATTCATTGGGAAAATAATCACCATTCGCATAGAAGTTAGGTCTCAGGTTGGTAAGATTCGTGAATTCAATGGGAAAAAAATCGCCATTCGCATAGAAGTCAGAGTACAGCTCTTCCAGTTTCTTCATACCAGACAAAACACCAGGTCAAAGTAGACACGATAACTTGTCAAACCTCAAATCAAGTGACCTTAGGTTGCAAAGATTCGTGAATTCAAATTTAATGGGAGAATAATCACCGAAAGACTGATAGAAAGAGAGAATTTCCAACTTCTTTAGACTCCCAATCATTGATAATTGAGAATGTATTTTACAGTCAATCAAGCATAGAGTTCAAAGACCTGTCAATAATTGGTTTGATGATGGAATTTGAATGTACATCCATTTCAATTCAATAACTCCGAGTTCTTTCATATCTTTGAAAAGTTCTTCAGATATTTTACATTCTCCCAACTCGCGACATATCACCCGTAACAACTTAACGTTTCGATATTTCAACCCACTCTGTAGCTGATCCAGCTTATCAAATGTAATTGAGATGGCACTGCACGATTCATCAGCTTCATGTTCTGGCCACTCTATCAAACCAGCATGTTTGACTAGATATCCACATTTGTCTTTAGTTGCCGACATCTGTAAGCAGAAATCTCTGATAACATCATGCAATTTCACCTCGTCTTTCCTCTCACCCGGTTGCAATAAATTACGACTTTTTAGATTATCCGCAATTGAATGTGCTCGATCTCTAGTTTCGCTGAGTGTCCCGGTATCTGGGAACAACTCTAGTCCCCTTGCATATCTAACCAAATTTTCAATTAGAATACTTTCATCTTCAGGGAATAGAGAACAGAGCAAAAGCAAGTCCCGGTCTTCATCGCTTTCCAAAAAGTTGTAGCTCAATTCTATTCTTGAGTACACCAAATTGTGCATTCCATCAAGATTGGTCACATTAGACTTCTGTAGCTGTTGAAGTGCATCTCTCCATTTACGTATGCCATTGTTTTTCAGTGCTTTGCCAACAGCCACTAGCGCAAGAGGTAGACATCCACATTCATCTACAACTTTTCTGGGTATGCTTACGAGTTCGACATCACTTTCATCATCAAAAATCCCTGTCGTATCCTTGAAAAGTTGCCATCTCTCTTTTTCATCCAAAACTTTGATTTTGAATTTCCTTTGGGCTCCCATTTTACTACACATTTCTTCATTTCTCATTGTAAACATAATCTTCAACCCTTTGCGATCATGTGGAGATGGAATTCCTATAGTTCCCAAATCAATTTCATTCCACACATCGTCTAATATTACAGGAATGCTCTTGCCATCGTTATATTCAAGTCTTTGACAAAGTCGTCCAGCTCTCACGCTAGTTGTCTTTTCTTTAAATTCTACACCAAGCACATCAGCGAGTTGATCTTGAATTTTGTTTATGTCTGGATCGTTAGATACAACTGCAAATGCAACCTCCTCAAATAATTTCTCATCTTTGGCTTCATTGACTATTTCACTTGCCATTGTTGTCTTACCAACTCCAGGCATGCCACAGATCCCAATTATGCTGATATCTTTGCCCTTTGGAGCTTCTTTGATTTTCTTCTTAGTTGATAACCTTGTTTCGAAACCTTCATGGGAAGTTAGGTTCAACACTTGCATCGGCGGTCGAGGATAGCTCACCCTCTCAAATGTAATTTTCAATTTGAGCTTATCAGCCTCAATAGTCTTCCTCGTGGCTCTCTTGCCTAATAAGTAACGGGACTTCAAATTTGGACATCTATTGAATAGACACCACATTTCAGAACCTGCTACACAGTTCAAAACTTTGTCGGCTTTTTCCTTTAACTCATTGACCTTTAGCAACCATGCCGAAACTTCTTCCCCGATGATTTCTGTATTTCTTTCGGTTGCACCAACCAGTAGTTTCACGGCATTTCTCTTATTTTCAAGTTCTTGAACTTTATTCCGCAAATTCTGAATGTTACTGTTGTAGAAGAACAAGTAATTGATTTGGCGCCAAACTTCTTTGAATGTGCAATCTGCAAGCTTCCCAAAAAAGGAACTGGCTATGCCCTCTTCCATTATCAGATTCTTTTCCTTTTTCTCTTACCTTTTACTTTCGATGAGTTTAATGAAATAACATATTATTTCCTTGGTTGCTAGTGATGCTTATCTCTACATAGTTATTGAGAAACTTACAATAAGAGAACATCAATAATTGTAAAATCTTAGCATTCTCTACATTAAATTAAATGAGAAAATTGGAACAAGGGAAGTTGCGTCCATTCGTTATCAATGCACAACCCATTGTTTTGCATTCCAACTATCAAATCACAAATTGGTATCCCATAAATCAATAAAAAAATATTATAGATTTTCATTTGACTTCAACATACTTTTATTTGAAAGAATAAAAATTTATATGAAACGTGTATATGAAAGATGAATCTTTGGTAAGAATTTGTGGTTCAAAAATAGTGTTGGAAAATTGAGTTTTAAAAAATCTATATCAAAGATTTCCATCAACAAATATGAAAATTTGATCATCATACATAAAAACACAGATAATACACTATTCTATCCTTTACGTCCCAAGGAAATTTAAATTTAGAAAGATATCAAAAACTTTCAACGGATTTGTTAAGTAATTGTAGTTTTTTGTGCATCATGGAAAGCTAAATTACGTGTAGTGTCATAAATCAATGCTTGAATGTCTCTCTCTTCTTAACTACTCTAAATTAGCCTTCTGTTTTTGTTGATAAGAAGCATAAAAATGCATTGGGAGTACCTACCTTGTACTCCGAGGATGCCCAATCACTATAACGAACAAAACTGGAAAAATTAGTTAAATTTTAGTTACTATAAGGAGCAAATATAAAAAGATTGAGGAAGTGTAGTAAAGAAAAACCAATGGAAGTACCTACCTTGTGATCTGAAGATGCCACACACCCTATTGCAATAATACAAGCTTTCTAATTTGGTCGAAATATGTATAATAACTGAGGAAATAAAATAGAGAATGAATCTGGGTATTGTTTTAATTATATATACGTTGCATAAGAAGACAATCTCATCAATAAGTATAGAGACAGAAGCCTTATGTTTAGTTGATAATTATATCGAAGCAGATGAAACCAGTTTTATACTTGGCACTGTGGAAAACTTGCTAATAAAATTATCCGACACCTTCTGGCACCAAGTTATTTAGCTCTAAAATGTTACTTCATGCCCACTAATTATTGTCGCTTTCAATTTTTCTTCCTGCACTCTATTCTTTTCACCCCGTTAGCACTACAAGATCAAAAGCTAAGGAGTAAAGTTGCATCTGATTTGACAAAAAGCAAACTAATAATGTAAACTAGAAACTTTAAAATATTCTTTAAGATTTCAAGAGAAAGGAATTGCCAGCACAATAATTCACCATCAAGAAACCAAGTCTGTACTATTGAAGTTGTTTCTTTCTTTTTTCTCTTATCTGGGGCATCCAAGAAAAAGGAATTATCAACTGTTGGAATATGTTACAATGTTGACTCTGGTTGACCAGAATGATGGGAGACTGCTGACTGGGTTGATCATTGACCGTTGAAATTGAAATTGATTTGAGGCAAATCATGTTTCCGATATTCAGTTTGCAAAACTGGCTATAAAGCGTGCTTGCAATTCACGTGTTTGTTAGTGCGCTAATTGCATGGGATGCTTCCAAGTGTTACTTACACGGTTTGGCTTTTGTTCATTCCCTCTCTGCCAAAGGGTGCTTAGAGATGTTGACATCCCTCATTTCTCTTCATTATTTGACTTGGGAGATTGGTGACTAGGGGGACGAACAAATTTTGAACTCAATTGTCTAAGAGAAGTTGAATTGAATCACATTGTGGAGATAGTTTGATGGAAATTTAGGTTATTAAGAGACCTTAACTTCTGAAAGCTTAACCTAATACATCAACCTTTAGTTATTTTTATTTAGTCTTGGAGTCATTTGACATGATTTTTGCTTTTGGTTTTGTTTCATGTAGAAGAGCTTTTGGAGGAAAGAGCTTTATATTTTAAAAATGTTTATAGAGGAAGCCACAATAAACCAACTTTCTCTAATTACTCTTTTAGTTAGAAGAAACATTTTCATAAAATTATTCATACGGGTTCAAAAACTGTTTTTCTCATAAAGCGCATTTTGCTTTTCAAAAGACATGCCAAACGGGGCCCTTAATAAAGCCCTCCTATGCAAGCGAAATTTATTTTTCATCAAAGGCACTACATATTCTCACTTTTCATAAATGGGTAGCTGCCTTGAATACAAGACCTTCCCTTGCTCTAATACTATATTGTACCATCTCATAGCGAAAGCTAATGAAGAAGAGGCAAATTTATTTATTTTAGTTTTATTGTTCGACAGTTGCGTGTCATATATTTATTATCTGTAGAATGTGTGAAAAACATATAAAACTCAATGTACAATCTTTTCCAATACAGTGTTGTCAAGACATATTTGGGTCTTATAATCTCAGCCAATCATCACTCTATCATGCTTTAATTGACTTATTGGTAAATTTTAAGGCTTTATATCATATCAAGCCAGTCAATTGCTGATCTCCAGTTTATTTTGATAGGCATCTTGGGTAAAGAAGTGTAACAAACATTTGCCAAAACTAAGGAATAATACACCGAAGTCGGGTAGATACGAGGAAAGGCTTGCTCCTCCTTGAACCTTAATGTGTCGCAGTTATGCCTGTTTGTCCTCCAGCATCGGGGGGGAAGGGTGATGACCATGATGACTCTATGGATATCCCCTAAAAAATGGAGCACTTCAACATTGTGGTTACCAGGTTCAAAGGGTCCTTCAGTTTGTAGCACTGCCTCCCGAGGAAGAGTAGTAAAACGAACAACCATCAACTATGACCATAGCATTCATAGTCGAGTTTGGTTTTCTACTTATAGTCTTTTATACGAGGAATAAATCTTTTTTGAAATGAAAATGCGTGGAATATAGTAAAAAAGTGATCAATCATAACGTCGTGTTCATAGTCGAGATCAATTTGTTAGTATGGTCTTTTGCACAAGGAATATATATTCTGTAAACATAAAATGTCGTCCATGATGTTTGCTCATTTTTGTTGGACAATATTATTGTTAGCAATGTATACAAATTTGGCCTATTAGTCAAATTTTAACTTGCTTCAAACATTTTCACGTGAGCTGACATACATGATTGATAAGTTGTACTAGTGGCATCAAATTGTCTCCCAGGACGGGAGAAGCACAGTTCAAACCCTGTGTTAGGTAACACAATTTTGTAATTAGCAAATTTAACAATTCTCAAATTTATAATTGATAAATTCCTTAATTAAAATCATGTCCTAGTTGAATTGAATTAAGAGTTTATCAAGTTGTAATAAATGTCAAAATAAGAGTTATTGAGTCCTAAGTAAAGTCAAAAGAGTTGAGATTGACAGCATAAATCTTGAAGGAGTCCAAGATATCCAAGAAGATTACACATGATCATTGAAATGAAAATAGAAGTCAAATAAATATAAAAGTGTTGCACAAATTATGCTCCAAATTCTCAGCCACAACTTGCAATGCATTTTTTATATAGAAAATATTCGAATTTGGACAAAGTTATTCTAGAAATGTTGTAACCCTTTGAGTTAGTTTTCCATCGCACTTTGAATCATCTCCATCAGACATCGGGAGAGAAAGTTATGATGAAAATACTGGGCTCACTTGGAGCTAGCCTCTCGCTCAAGCTGTTGATTCTCAAGCTGATGTTGAGTTCCATTTCAACCCAAATACTATCCATTATAAGTATACACCTTATGTGATGTCCAAAAGGGTGGTTGAACAATATTTTGATTATAGAGATCATTCTTTGAAATCCAAGCATCCTTCCATTGATTGTTGATTCAACCATAAATAATATTTGTTCATTATTCAATCTATATATTGATCCAAATAGTTGAACCTTGTTGTAAGTCAAGAGTTTGTTCTTTGAAAGTAAAAAACATATTCTAATATCTCTTGTATAAGCCTACAAGATCAAACACAAAATCTTTTAATCAAACACCAAACCATCTAATCCAACAGAGATAAACAATACTAGAGATCAGGAGCTGATGCAGAAACATGCAGTCCAGGGCTAAGGTAATATACCAAGGGTCAGGATCTGGTGTAAGGAGCACGCAGTCCAAAAGGGTCGAGGTGATATATCAGGAGTTGGGATCTGGTATGAGGAGCACGCAGTCCAGTAGTATCAAGGCTAACTACAGGTTAATTATGTCAAAGAGGACTAAGGATTAGTCGAGTTTGAACCATACTGTAAGATGTTTAGTTTATAGTAGATTATTGACTGGTAATGTGTCTGGAGCTTTTGATCATTTGTCAAGGGTTATCTCCGTGATCATATTAGTCTTATTTACTTTATGCAATTTACACACTGTGGAATTCAAATTTAGGATAAATTAACTTGGTTGACATAATCATCTAGAAACAATTAAAAAGTGACATGTTGCTTTTAATTATATAATTTCGCACGCTAGGTTTAAATATTCGATAAATTTAAACGTTCATCGTGCACGACACACAGGTTTGTAACTACATGATAAAAAGAAAAAAGGTAAAAGCCCAACATGGCTTGACAAGGGCCACCTCACAATTGATCAACACAACTCAATTCACACCATCGTACAGCAGTAGTGCTTGATAGATTTTAACAAGATCAAAGAAAGGAGACTTACGAAATGCTTGCTCATGTTGTGTCGAGTCCTGTACAGTCTATCAAATCGAATAATACCTATAAAGTATAAAAGCCAATGTAGCTAAGTGTTAACATTAAACTTCTCATCGTTTATTAAAGTAACTTGTTTAAAAATTAAATGATGACGTGGATGACAATACAAATAAATATGAAATTACAATCTTACCTAAACCTAACACGGCCTTTGATTTATCCCTTCTAACTATTATGAATAATGGCCTGTGAATAATACCTTAATCGAATAATATGACGCTTACTCCTTTTCTCTACATGGGGACCTATTAAGATAGGCCAAAGAATGATATAAAATAAAAAAGAACTAGGTGACAAAACGTAAAACAAATGGTGAAATTCTATTTAAAATCGACTATAAACAATCCGACGTGAATTCATAAGCGACAAATGTCACAGAACCAGCAGGTGCAGCTTCGACAATTGAGGGGACAATGCCTATATAAAGTCCAGCCAAACCTTCAGTGAGCAGAATTTGTCGGAGGGCATCCTACATATTTTTGCATACGTGACGCTCTACTCAAGCTCCATATCTTGGATCCTTTGTAGACCTTCGATCTGCAGAATGAATTACTTGATAAGCTACATGCTAGTCTAGATTTCTCTTTAATAACATATAACTGAGACCAGTTCAATCGTATAGTTCAAGTGGTAAAGATTATTTTATATGACTCAATGGGAAAAAGGAACTCATTAAGCCAAATTCGACATAGATGAAGTTAAATTAAGATATATCCTAGATCCTCTCCTAGAAATATAACCAGAGACTTGTATCATACACAATAGGAATGTGTAATCTTGATTAATCACTACAAGTTTAAGATCATGGTACTATTTACAGAGGGCAGAGATTGCAATAAGATTACTATTTACTTTATTCTCATTCCCTCTCTTTATTTATAGAGGACAGAGATAGAAAATAGGCTCCAAGAGACTATATAATCACTTTTATATTGTGCAGTGAAACAAGGATGCTGGAGTTGACTCATTTCAAGTCATTACTAAAAATTCCTTTCCTTTCTAACAATGTCACAAATCATGAAAAATTAAGAAATAGTAAAAACAAGTGGCTGCAGTTAAAGCAAAGCAAATATAATGAAATTCATTTGATCCTTGTCTTAGGAAAAATAAGAAGTTATGGTTGACCTCAGGCAAATCAATGGCCAAAACAAAATAAAGTTCTAGAATGCACTCAATGGTAAAAAAATCCAATCTTTTCAACTAGCTTCAGACCAATTACGAGTTAAAACACATCAATATCTGAAATCAGTAAATTAAACCCTATATACAATAGAAAACGAATGTGAAGCCCCAAATACAAAATAAAACTTCATACACTTGAAATAAATCCAAATTCGAAAAAATTGCAATCCAAAACACATATAAAAATACGGATAGAAGCAAAAGGATTTTACCTAGGGATCACTGGAACCTTCTTCGAGTAGGGGGCGGAAGTGGGATGTAGTGGAGGTGAAATAGATGAATTTGAACAGACCCCATCTACAAGAATTACGATGCAGAGAACTTGCAGTAAGGAGAATGCTTTTAAATCCATTAGTTCCTAGATAGAAACCAGAAGAAAAATAATTAGCTACATACTATGAAAATTGTGAGCAAGATGAAGAAGAGAGAAATGGAAGCAAGGGTTCCAATAAAATAGAAACAAAAAGACAAAAGTACCCTAATCAAGTAAATAAAACTACCATCCTACCCTTTAACATCCTCCTTGAAACTCACGATGTGACAACAAGAAGCATCGAGAGTTTGTCAATCAAAAAGCGAAAACACTGAACATGATGTGATTTTGTGAAAAAATCAGCCAGTTGCATCGAAGAAGAAACAAAAGGTAGAGTAAGAGTGCCATGCAAAAGATGATGGCGAATGAGATGACAATCAATTTCAATGTGCTTTGTCCGCTCATGAAATATGGAGTTGTGAGATATCTGAATAACACTCTTATTATCACGGTACATAGGAATCGGAGTGGAAAGAATAGGACCCATATCTACAAGTAACCAAACAATTTCAGTAGTGGTGGATGTCATAGCATGATACTCAGCCTCGGTAGAAGATCGAGAAACAATAGTTTGCTTCCTACTTTTCCAAGAGATAAGAAAATCACCCAAGAATACCCAAAAAGAAGTGGTGGATTTACGATCAGTTGGATCATTAGCCCAATCAGCATCATAGTAAGCACGTAGCTCTAAAAACAATGTTGACGAAAATAAGAGACTCTGAAAACAAGTGCCACAAAGATAATGCAGAATACGAACAATAGCAGTCCAATGAACTGTAGTAGGAGATACAATAAACTGACTAACAATATGAACAACATATGTAATATTTAGATGAGTAATAGTAAGATATACCAAGCAACCAACAATAGTATGATATAAAGTAGGATCTGTCAAAGGTCTACTATCAGAGGGGGAATACCAAACGTTAGTCTCAAGAGGAGTATCAATAATTCGAGTATCAGTAAGACGAGCACGTTCAATGACGTCAGCTGTATACTTATACTGAGATAAAAGATAACCTTTAGGAGAATAATCAACCTTAATACGCAAGAAATAGCGTAGATGACCCAAATCCTTCATTTCAAATTGACGAGCTAATTCTGACTTCAAGATAACAATGTCGTCAATATCATCACCAGTAATAATCATGTCATCAACATATAAAGAAAGGAAAATACGACTTGCTGGTATGCACCGAATAAAGAGAGAAGAATCATAATGACTAGATGAAAAACCAAGGGAAGCAATAACAATAGAAAACTTTTCAAACCAAGCACGATGTGCTTATTTTAGACTATAAAGTGTCTTCTTAAGTTTACAAACGTCTCCAGGGTTATGAGAAACACCAGGAGGGGGCACCATATAAATGTCCTCATGAAGAGTTCCATTCAAGAAGAGATTTTTAACATCCATCTGAAAGATATTCCATCGACAACTAGATGCAACAGCAATTAGTGTATGAACAGTAGTCATCTTTGCAACATGAGCAAATGTCTCCTATCTCCTCATAATCCATACCATACTACTGATTGAACCCCTTAGGAACTAATCTGGCTTTATATCGCTCACCTGAGCCATCAGCTTTTGTTTTAATTTTATAAACCTAACGAGAACCAACAACACATTTACCAGGTGGCAATGGAACCAAATCCCAAGTATCAGTCTTATGCAGTGCATAGAGTTCCTCAGCCATAGCCTTTTGCCAAAGTGGATCAAGAATATCCTCTTTATAGGAAGAAGGCTCAGATAGTTTGTGAATATAGGTTAAAAGACAATAAAAGGAATCTGAATAGCAAGAATAAATAAAATCTGGTAACGGGTAGACTTACGAGAATGCTGAGGATATCGAGGGGGTGGAGAGGGATCTACAATCACAGAAGGTGCTTGGGAGGCCATAGACGGAGTAAGCACATCAAGAATTTCTTGATCAATTGCATTAGTACTTGTAGTGCATTTAGTATCTATAAAGCATGGGGTATGAGATGGTGAACTATCTGTACTATCAGAGAATGGATCAATGCAAATGAGGTCAGATTTATTCATGTTATGAGAGTGATCAGGAATAGAAAAAATGGAATATGCTCAAGGACCACAACATGACGGGAGACATACAATTTTTGACTAATAGGATCAAAACAACGATAACCTTTTTGTCCCTCACCATAAACTAAAAACACACAAATAGCAAAGCGTGAAGTTAACTTGGTATGCTCTACTTTAGGGCGAAGAACAAAATAAGTACAACAAAAAACTTTCAAAAAAGAATAATAAAGAGGATGTCCATATAATGTTTCAATGGGTGACAAATCGGAAGTGTGAGACGATGAAACTCTATTGATTAAATAGATAGCAGTAAGGATGGCTTTACCCCAGAATTCCCTGGGAACTTTGACAGATAACAGGAGAGAACGAGCAGTTTCAACTAGATGCCTATGTTTCCTTTCAACAACACCATTTTGTTATGGGGTATTAGTACAAGAGGTTTGATACGGAGTGCCCTCGGAGGCAAGTAATTCAGAGAATTAAATAGAAGTATACTCTATGCCTAAGTCACATCTAAAACACTTAATTACAGTTGAATGTCAAGTGATCTAAAAGATTTGTAGATGGATAAAAAATCAGAGAGACGTTTCATAAGATAAATCCAGCAATAACGACTATAATCATCAATAAAAGAAATATAATATCTTGACCATTCCTTTGTAGCAATAGGAGAAGGTCCCCACACATCAGAATATATAATATCAAATGGCGCAACAGAAGAAGAAATACTTCGATTGAAAGGTAAAGCAGAAAATTTGGCAAGTTTACAACCACTATAATCAGAAATATGAGTCTGTAAGTTTCCCAAAACTCCTTTAGAAACTAAATATTTCAAACGACTACCATAAACATGACCAAGACGAAAATGTCATAAATAAAACTTAGAGGAAGAATGACTTAAACAAAAAGATGATAAATCAACACCAGTGGTTGCAACATTTGGTCCTTTCAGACAGTCCAAAACATATAATCTCCCGTGTCTATAGCCTATCCCAATCAGCTTCTGAGAGCGAAGATCATGTACATTACAAGCAGTAGAAGAAAACTGAACTAAGTATCCAGCATCACATAATTGACCAACAAAGACAAGATTCATAGAAAGGGCAGGAATGCAATAAACATTTGAAAGTGATAAATTTTGTGTGCTAACAGAACCGACACCTGCCAAAGGCATTGAAGTTCCATCAACGGTCATGACAGATACAAGTGACTTAGGACACAAAGAAACAAAGGATGTCGAGTCAGGTGACATATGATTAGATACACCCAGTCTAACACACATATAGAGAAAGTTGTACCTGAAGGATTTTGGGACGACAAACCTACATGTGAAGATGCAGACAAAGAATGTGGCTGTATGGCAAGGAACTTCTGAAGCTGCTCAGTGAGATCAGATAAAGTGGGATCGGAAGATTGCGAAGTATTGTGCCAGATGAGTCAAAAAGAGGTACAGCTGCTATTGTATTTGTACTGGGCCTATAAAATAGATGTAGTGATTGACCTCCCAAATTTCCAGAAGACTGATTTTTCCACTGTTGTAAAGACCACTGTTGACTCTTTGGAGGTTGTTGTTTATTCAATAACTTAGGACACTGAGCCTTCCAATGTCCCTTTTGCTTGCAAAAGCTGCACTCATCACTAGCAACTCTCAAATAAGACCTCGTCTGATTCTGTGTGAGTGGTCAAGAAGGGACTGCCAAAACTGAAGTAGTGGATGTAGATAGAGATATTTTTCCTTTATGAGACTTCAAACGTATTTCTTCGGCTAAAAGTTCACTAACAACAAAATCAACGGAAGGAAGTGGATTACGATGCGAAATTGACCCATAGAGTCCTTCAAAATCATCACGGAGAGCCATCCAAACGTCGTCGCTCTCTGCTCTTAATATATGGTTTATAAGCTCGAAGTTCATCATCTTCTGTAAGAGTTAACCGATCCCAAAGGTTGGTCAATGCAGAATAAAATTCTTGAACACTCATATTTTTCTGCTCTATTGCTCGAATATCTACTTCCAATTGGTATTCCATTGCAAAACTAGACTATGTGAACAACTTTGCTAAATGATCCCAAATTTTCTTAGATGTCTCATATTTTGCTAATTGTATACCAATAGAATGTTCAACAGAATTAAATACCCAAGTCGTAATTTTAGCATTGTTCCCGTCCTAAGTACGAAGCATTTCTACAAACTTATCATTTTCATTTTCATTAAGTTGAGGTTTGGTCTCAATACTAGTTACATAATCCCCCAATGATTTTCCTTTCAAAAAGTTTTTCATCACAACGCTCTAATATGAATAATTTTTTCCATCTAGTCTCGTAGTAATCGACTGAAGAGAATCATCCCTTACACCCTCCATCACAAAGGATTCAACCAACAAACAACACAACGATATCAAAAGTGCCAAACTTTTACCGGTGTATACCAAGAACCTCTACCTCTACAAATGACAGTAAGAAAAGTCGCAAATGTAAATGCCCCACTAACAAGATTTCTTCTCACCTTCACCACTATCAGCAACCATAAAGAAACGGAAGACTAAAATGGTCCCTTACATTAGCTCCAAATTTTCTCCTCAAATCTACCACCACCCAAATCACTGCCTTCCCACGTTAGCCCCCAATTTTCTCATCAACAAATCAATAGATTACAACATAATAAGAGCATTTTAACCATCTCCACATATTTCGTAGCTTTCAATGATATTATACCCGTGCAGAGAAAATAACTAAAATCGTTCCTTCAGTAATACCTGGTATCTGCTCTAGTCAACACCAAGAATACATAAAGCATCTGACTTCAGTTCTCTTCGTTTACAACACAAGAAAGTAGAAAGTAGAGCAACACAAAAGCATGTTAGCATCCAAGCTGCTTCTTCTCGAGAAAGATGGAATGACGATGAGGAGGCTGAGGGCTACAATGGGAAGATAGTCGGGTATATTTTGGCCAAAATGGAAGAGGAGATCTCTGATACCATGTGAAAATTGTGAGCAAGATGAAGAAGAGAGAAATGGAAGCAAGGGTCCCCAAGCCAAAAAATGGGTTCAATTCAATCTGTCAAAGAAACGAGATTACAAAGGACTAAATGGCAACAAAAAGGCAAAAAGACAAAAGTACCCCATTCAAGTAAATCAAACTACCATTATACCCTTTAACACATACATGCTCAACTCGACCAATTAACCATTTCATCCGACCCCAAATGTAAAAGCCCAAAAGAAGATATATAAAATGAACATAATATTTCAAAACAAATCGGAGATTTTACGGTCTGTGATTTTCACCCGGTGTACGGGTCGCACCCAACGTCCATTGAGCCAATCCCTGTGAAGTCGGAGGGCGATAATCCTAAAAGGGAGCTCGTCTGGTAGGTTTTCAAAAGTAACGACAAATTCTGAAGCTCCTTCAACTTTCTTCACAACACCTATTCACATATCCCTGTAGTAGATGTCAACATCGTCATTCACTTAAAACCCTCCACATTTCTCGATGGTTGTGGCAGCCGGCCTCACAGACTTCAAATCAACAAACTCTCGCAGAAAATCAGACCCATTATTATCCACCAATAGAGACTAGTATTTCACATACACTAGTATACTGCAAGCATACCTAAGAAGAAGGTTGAATGAGATGATGGTTTTGAATTTGATGGGAAGGAGACGAGATTTTCCTATGGCAATTATGGTACTTTGGTTTAAGCGTATTTTGGGCAGTTTATATTTACGTGATTAAAATATTTATTATTTTGATCAAATACTGTTTTCATAAACAAACTTTTTACGGAGTGTATTTCATCTTATTCCCACTTAATTATTCATACAAATAATGTAAAAGCAACTATAACAAAAGAGTGGAAAGTAACATACATACCTGACTCATTTAACAAATCGAAAGTATCAAGTTTTGGTGCACTTAGTGGCCGTGGACCCGGTTATGTTATCATAGGTCAATTTTCAACGACCAAGTCCTTTATCAAAGGGAACACAAGTTCATAATTCAAAGAGCAGTCCGTTTGCATACTTGGAAGATTCTCGAGTGGTAAACGGTTCAAATTAGGGAACTCAATTCTACTTTACATATACATTTTGGCAACACAATTTTTTTTTCTTTCGGAATCTATAAACACAAATTCTATATTTTTCTTGTCATAAAAAAGTAAGTATTTTATTGAGATAAATAATACGTATATAGATTTTGGACCTATCCCACATCCTGTTAATCAACAGTCAAGTTATGAGTCCTACCAATTTTAGTAATTGTCACATACCGAATAGTCAAATTGTTCTTGATAAAAATTAGGTTCCAGAAAGGGAAAAAGTAGTAGAAAATGAAAGGAAAAACAAAAACCCCAGATCGGGGGGACGGAAAATGGTATAGAAAATTGACTTCTTAGCTTGTTTAGTGCAATTTCAACCATTTATTTCCAAACCATCTATTGTCTAATTAAAAATAATAATAATAAGGACGTTTTGGAAGGTAGAATAAAGATAATAAAAGAAGAAATGTAAAATTTTTATTGCTTATCACGTACAATAGTCTAGCATAACGTTAAATTTGTAAGTGAAATTTTCATTAATTGTTTCGTACACGGTTACCCCCTTTCGGGTTTTGCTAAAAATAAATAATTAAACACATATTTTATAGGTTACACAACTTTCAATCACCCATTTTTATCAAACTTTACTAAAAATCTGATTTAAATTCCGACCAAACAAAGGGCTTAATTTGTAGTTGAAAATTGAAAAATATGAAAATAAAATAAAAAGATTCGGTATGGATGGGGAATTCGAGGCAGGATTTTAATAAAAAATAATTTAGTTCATACTTGACAGGAATTGAAATTTAGATTTTAATCTAAGTCAAAATTAATAATTAATTCTAAACACATATTTTATAGGTTGCACAACTTTCAATCACACATTTTTATCAATTTTTATCAAACTCTACTAAAAATCTGATTTAAATTCCGACCAAACAAAGGGCTTAATTTGTAGTTGAAAATTGAAAAATATGAAAATAAAATAAAAAGATTCGGTATGGATGGGGAATTCGAGGCATAGACTATTTTTTCCATCCTCGTCCCATTTACTATTTTGGGCAGGTAATGCGAGTCGGGTCGGGCCAGACTTTTATCATCCATATCATTAAAAGGAGAGATTATTGAAAAATTGAGAACAAAATCTCAAATAGATTAAATATGCATTAATGATAAGACTTTGATTGACTTGCTCCACTCAATCGGTAAACATGAAACCTCAATTTCCCATTCTATCTAGTATGGTGGGAGAGCGGGCAGAAACTCAAACGTTGAGATAAGAGGATATTTTTCATTTCAACCCTAAAAGTGAAATAGTCATCTTCCATAGTCAAAAACCTACTTTTGTGATGAAAGTAGGCTAAAAAATTAATAAATTAAAAATGGATAATTACAATGCAAATATATTAAAATTTTGTAAATGAAATTGTATATATACATGATACATCAACGTGACTAAATCTACATCTATTTCAATACACTCTATAAATGTATAGATGTCTATAATTTTTGTTTTTGGGTCAACAATGCCCTTATTCATTCCTCATAACTCATAATTTATATTAATTCATGCATTAATTTTTTTTTTACATTTATTATTCTAACAATAAGTAACTTTTATATACATTTCCTTTTAAAACATTAATTCAAATAGAAGAATTAAATTTTAAAAAAAAAACAAAACTGAAAAGCTCACATTATAGCGATTAGAAGCAACTGAAGTGTATATAAATTTCTCAATATTCATTAATTTATTATTCTAACTAGAGTCAATTTTTATATTCGTTTCCTATTTAAAAAAAATTAATTTACTAAAATAAAAAAAAAAGTTTGTATTTAGGTTGATATATTGAAACATAAGTGCTATATCTAAAACTATCACATATTAATGATCCTTAGACCAAATTTAGTATAGTTTGTGTGTGATTTTATTATTGTAGAAAGGTACGCAAAACGTATGTGAATAGGGATTTCTTGTGTGAAAACTTATATGTTGATTGTCTTAAAGTAATAAGATAAAATTGGGCTAACGTCTTAAATTAAAAGCTGGTTTGATATATGTATATATAAAAGACATCTCTTCGCAACCTTTATAACTCGAGCTATTAAGTATGCTGAGGTATTTACAACCTGGTACCCTAAAATCATCTGATTTGGGAATCATTGACCTAAAGTTTGTTATATGAGTCATATAGAAAGTTTAAGGGAGAGAGAGTGCAAAAAAGAAAAAAAAAAGTGCATGAAACAGAAGACACACCAAATGCCTTGGTTAAGCCACAAACACTTATTTGAGAAGACTTAACTTTTGATGAGAAATTATTAACATAGTCTAGTCCTAGAGGTTGAAGCAATCAAAGAATTGGTAAATCCTTGTTCATTGATGCGGACCTAGGGGGTCTTGGGGGGTCACATGACCCCCCAACTTTTGAGATTTTTTTTTTTTATAAATTCATGTTTGGTATCGATTGAAATCTAAATTTTAATCTAAATCAAAGTTAGTAATTAATTTTAATAACATATTTCAAGAAATCCATAACTGTTTAACTTTTATCAAAATGTACTAAAATTTTGATTTTAATCTCCACCAAATAGGGGTAAAATCACAATAAATTTGAATTTTGATAACATGCTAATTTTAAAAATTCTTTGACAATCGTACGCTAATCAAATCTACAAATTACTTATGTCATCTCAAATTTTATTTCGAGAACTACATTATGGACATATCGAATAGTCCAATCAGATATCGAAAATAGTTAAAAATATGTTAAACGTGAGTCTTAAAGAAAGACGTCTAACTCGCATCTTGTTTAAAAAAAACCAATTATTTCATTAAAATTTATTATTTTTCCAATTATTTCATTAAAATTTATTATTTTTCCAATATGTTCTTGCGCTTGCCTAATTGCATGATACTTGATCTTGATGTGTTTTGTTCTACTATGAAATACCGGATTTTTAACCATTGCAACTACTGATTGGTTATCATAATAAATGATTGTTGCATCAGATTGTTTATAGTTAAGATCCTCCAAAACTTTCCTCAGCCAGATGGCTTGGTTAGTTGCTTCTGAAGCTGCAATATACTTGCCTTAGCAGTTGATTGAGCAACCATTTCTTACTTCATTGAATTCTGACAGATCATACTTGAACCTAAATAAAAAAAATTAGCAGAAGTGCTTTTCATGTCATCATAGGAACCAGCCCAATCACTATTAGTATAGCCAACCAATTTTAGATTCCCCGACTTCTTATACCAAATTCCCATTTCTGCATTCCCTTTGATATATCTAAGAACTCTCTTTGCAGCTTAGAAATGTACTTCACTTGGTTCTTGTCTGAATCTGGAGAGCAGATTTGCAGTAAAGGTAATGTCTGGTCTTGTAATGGTTAAATACAAGAGACTTCCTACCAAGTTTCTATAAATCTTTTCATCAGTCTTTCTGCCTCTATCATCCTTCATTAACTTTAGGTTTTGCACCAAGGGAGTGCTCATAGGTTTACAGTTTTCCATGCTAAACTTATTTAGTATCTCCTTGACATATCTCTTTTGACTTACAAAAATTCCTTCTTGAGTTTGATTTATTTCCGTGCTAAGAAAGTACTATATTTTCCCAAGATCTGTCATCTCAAATGCCTGCTTTATTTCATCTTTCACTTACTCAATTAAAGCTTGATTGCTACCGATTATAAGAAGATCGTCAACATATAAAGAAATGATGATCACTTCTTCCTCCACATGCTTGATATAAAGTGTTTGCTCATTAACACTTTTACTGAAACCAAGACAGCTCAAATGTTCATCTATTCTGCTGTACCAGACTCTTGGGGCCTGCTTCAAGTCATACAAAGCCTTTTTCAACTGATAGACCTTATCCTCTGCTCCAGCTACTAGAAAACCATCAAGTTGTTCAACAAATATCTCCTCATTTATGTAGCCATTTAAGAAGGCTGACTTTACATCCAACTAATGAATTTTCTAACATCCTTGAGCAGCAATAGCAAATAGTAATTTGATTATTTCATATCTTGCTACTGGTGAAAAAGTATCTGTGAAGTCAATGTCAAATTGTTGAGCATATCCCTTCGCAACCAGCCTAGCTTTCAACCTGTTGATTGAACCATCAGAGTTCAATTTAATTTTGTACACGCATTTGACTCCTATCACATTCTTATCTTTTGGCATGTCAACTAACACCCAAGTTTCATTCTTCTCAATCATATTTAGCTCCTCCTTCATTGCAGTCATCCACTCATCACTGCAAAGTTTGAAGGTTCTAGTTGAGCTGAATTACATCTGGCATACACATTAGCTAATGGTCTAGTCCTTAGTACTTCATTTTCTGAATCTAAATCACTATCAAATTCATTTTCTTCTTCAGCGACATCAATTTCAACTGCCTGAGAAATATCTTTCGGAGCCTGAGGTTGATTGCTTGGAGATGATTCCCAATTCCTCGAATCTTTTTCATCTACCATGATATCCTTGTTGGAGATTATCTTCTTGCTATGAGGATTGAATACCCTATTGCCTTTGGCATTACTACAGTAACCAATTAGCACTCCAACCTCAGCTTTTTGGCTTAATTTATACATGTTCACATCAGATATATGAGTGTAACAAAGGCTTCCAAAAACTTTTAGATGAGAGACATCTGGTTTCATTTCATACGAGACCTCAAATTGTGTCTTCCTGTCTAAAGATTTAGTAGGTAACCTATTAAGTAAATAGACTGAAGTATTTATAGCCTCAGCCCAAAACTCTTTAGGCACCTTGTTCTCCAACATCAGACACCTAGCCATCTCCATAACCGTTCTATTATTCCTTTCACAAACACCATTCTGCTGGGAGGAATATGGAATAGTCAGCTAATGTTGTATCCCCATATCTTCGTAGAATTTATCAAATGGGCTACATCAATATTCTGTTCCATTATCTTAATAGCATTTATTCTGTAGTTGCTTTCATTTTCAACCAAGTTCTTAAACCTTTGAAATACACTAGCAACATCAGATTTTAGCATTAGAAAATATACCCAGCATATCCTTGTCAAATCATCAATGAATTGCATAAAATACTTGCTACCATTTAGAGTAGGTGTTCTCATTGGATCACATATATCAGAATGGATAAGCTGCAGCTTGTTTGAAGCCCTTCTAGATTGATTTTTGGGAAATGACAACCTAGTTTGCTTTCCCACAAATTTCACATACACACTCATCATCCTTATTGATTTCAGTCAAGTTTTCAACCAACTCCAAATCATGTTATTGTTTAAGTGATGTGTAGTTAGCATGTCCAAATCTTTTATGTCAAAGTGAAGACTCAATGACAGTGCTTGCAAGTGCCTGATCACCTGCAGTTTTCCATTCTAAAGGGAAGCTTCTATTCCTCATGGCAATGGTCATCACTTCTTGATTTTTTGAATCAAATATAGTGTATCTCTTGTCTTTGAATACTAAAGTATAATCTTTTTCAATCAATTGACCAACACTTATCAAGTTTTGATCGATATTTGAAACATATAAAACATCAGAAATATACTTGGTACCTGTTAAGGTATGCACTGAAAATTTACCAACTCCCTTCACCTCCACAAACTCTCCATTCCCCACTTTAATCTTTGATCTATAGCTTTCATCTAGCTTTACAAAAATGCTGGAATTGGAGTTCATATGGTGAGTACATCCACTGTCCAATAGCTACATTTCATCATTGCCGCAGGCCCTTTCATTCATTGTTGTGAACAAATGCTCCTTCTGCTAATGAATTTTTGCCACCTGAGCCTGCTGGGAATCCTGCTCCTCCTTCTGGTTTTTACACTGTTTTGAACATGTCCAAATTGTCTACATGCTCTACATTGAACTCCTGGCCTATACCAACACCATTTGGGAGAATGACCGGTTTCTTACAATGAGGATAGGATGGATAACCTTCATTTTGCCTGCAGTTCTGGTATCTTCACCCTTCTTCTTTTCAGGTTGATGCTTTTTTACTCCAAAGCTTGTTTGAGCTTCATATTTTCCCTTGGCAAACAAAGCTCTTTCAACTTGTTCTTCCTGCCTAAACAACCTCCTTTACTTTGTTGCTTGCAAGGCATTTATAAGCTCAGATAAGGTTATGACATATAGATCTCTGGAATCTTCAAGTGAAGAGATTTTTGCCTCAAATTTCTCAGGCAGATTGATAAGGACCTTTTCTACCACACGCTTTTCAGGTAGTTCATCCCTTAATTTCCTTATTTTGTTCACCACTTTCATCAACCTATCTGAGAAGTCTTTAACAGATTCAGCCTCCTTCATCTTCAGTGTTTCATACTCTCTTCTAAGATTGAGAACTTGCATTTGCCTTGTCCTTCATTTCCCTTAAACTTCTCCTGCAATCTGTCCTAGGCTTCTTTTTCTATTTCACATGTGACAATCCTAGTACAAATTGCATCAGAGATGGTTGATTGGATGCAAGACAAAGTGTAACAACCCAGGTCCCACTTAACGGGTTGTCTCAGCCGTTAAATTGACGATGTACTGTCCCCATTGTACCACATGGGTTCTTTCAGCATGTTTTGTCCTTACTTGCACGCTCCCCGAGAAAACTTCCCAGGGGGTCACCCATCATGGAATTGCTCCAAGCCAAGCCGCTTAACTGTGGAGTTTCTAACGATGGGCTTCCGGAAAAGAAGGTGCACCTTGTTGGTATGAGTAGTACCTATCAAATCTCTTAAACTTTCGTGGTTGGGGGTATTACAATCACCCCCCGTTAGACTCGCGACGTCCTCGTCGCGCTTGATCCATCTGAGGATCCGTTGCCAGGCGTTGGGATCCTAGAGGTGGCATA
>CAIGRO010019223.1:0-19006 GCA_903798355.1 Fraxinus baroniana
TAGATTAAAATTTAAATCAAATTCAACAATTAATGTTAATCGCATATTTTTTTTATATCCACAATTTTTCATCTTACATTTCATCAATTTTTATCAAAATCTATTAAAAATCAAGTTTCTATCTATGCTGAATTTGGTTTTTGATTTAAGAAACCTACTAGAAAATATGAAGGTTAAGAAAAATTCGAAATTTGTAAATTTGCTTTCTCCGACTTCATCTGAGTAAAAGATTTCTGACAAACAAGAGTCTCTCCAAAAAAAAAACCTCAACATTTTACAAATATCAAATTCCATAATGACTCTCAGTCTCAAAAAATAAAATAAAAAATCTCTTCAACTTCTAAATTGCAAATAAGATTTTTTCTTTAACAAATTCAAGATCAATTACATTATGTTGATAGATTATCCTTCTTTCTTGAGTGAATGAATTACATCTTTCCCATGTTTGGTTTTATTAATAAATGACTAAAAATATAAGTCAAAATTGACAATAAATTTTCATTTTATATTTCATGGAATCAACAACTTTTATGAACTTTATAACAGATATTTAATTTTTTTTTTTATATCTAAATTAAGAATTGATTTTAAGCTAAATCAAATGGGTTCCTTCTTTTGAAAGCTATTTCTTTATCTTCGAAATCTATGCAATAACTTCGTGTACTATGGAAATCTTAGCCCCTATTTGACAGCCATTTTTTGGAAAAATGAATTTTTGAATGGTAAATTTTTGGAGAATGTAATTAAAAAGTAGAAAAAAAATTTGGGTTTACGTAAAAAAAAAAAAAAAAAATTCATTGTGAGAATGTTTAGCTAGAAATGAGTATGAGTAAAAAAAAAAAAGTTTTAAAAGAACGGTTACCAAACAGGTCTTAACCGTTCAAAGGATTTCATCATTTTTACAAAAAGAATTAACCTAGATGTACATTCCTAGATGACATTATTGTTGACACTATGAATTTTCAAAATTCGCGTCATTGATTGTTTAAAATGTTATATATTAATATCAATTTATAAAAAATTGTCAATTCACAAGAATGTCACGATGATGTCAAAAATGATATTTTCGTATTTCAACATCAAAATTGGACGTATTTTAAATCCACAACCCATATTAGGCTACAAATCAAAATTCATAAATAAATTTACATATTTAGCCCATGTTTGGTAGCAATTGAAATTAAGATTTTAATCAATGTCAAAGTCAACAATTAATGTTGACCAAATATTTCAAGGGATCCACAACTTTTCAACAACACATTTAATCAACTTCTATCCAAATATGATTTTAATCCCTACCAAACAAGTGCTTAAATTCATCTATCTAAGCACCTCTCATTGAGGTAATATTTATTTGGTGCAAGTAAAGAAGGATAAGCTCTTCGGATCTATTTAATACGGGTAGAAAGAAATATATATGTGATGGAGATAAATGTCGATGAAAGCATATTAATCTATTAAAAACAGGCCGATCTAAACAATTATATATGGAAGATCAGCACAACGAACAGACTTTTACACGAAGATTTTCTTTTCTCTTCATTCAATTTTCATAATTATAGAAGGCAAGCTACGTGTATATATGTATACCCTAATTACGCATGCATGCAGATTCCTCTTTCAATGCATATGCAGGATTGATCCTAGTTTTTGAACTGAACCAAAAGTATATTATCTGCTAAACCTTCTTGATATCGTAATTTAAGCCTGCAGTGTTATAATCAAGAAAGCGAAGTTAAGAAGATTAAGAGTCTCTCTGAACTGATAGAAAATTTATAAACTGTACAGCAGTAGCAGTAGCAGCAGCAGCCTCCTTTGTTTGATTTTGAACTGCAGCAAGTTTTTGCTCCACCTCGTCGTCGTCTAACTTTTTCGCATGGTCTATTATTTCACTTCGGTTCGGGTTATCGTTATTGACTTGAAGAAAGTCGTAGAACTCTATTGCTGGTTTTCTTCTATCTGCAATCACAAGATTATACAATTTATATTGATGAGTTTAGGCAAGGTGACGCTATCAATTCTCTCGAAAGTATTAGCTTGCACTAGAGAGGTGAAATCGAGCTATTTATGACCCCATATGATCAAATAATTTAAACATTTGGAAAGTTGAAGAAAAGGCTAATTAATGTTAGATTTTATATCGATTTATTACCTTCATCTATCTTCATGTGATGAACCATATTGTCCGAATGAAGCTCCTTCTGGTGTAAAGGGTACTCGAATCTCTGAGAATCTCTCTCTACAAAAGGATTAAAGCTCAAACTTTTGTCACTGAAAAATGGGATATCTTGATTTGATGAGGGCTTTTGATCATTTCTCAAAGCTTGCGCTGCCCTTTTGGCGTAAATTTTCGACCTCTCTCTCCATTTTCGAGCCATGATAACATGCCAATGATTCTTCACCGCATTATCAGTACGACCAGGGAAGAACCGAGCAATTATAGCCCATCGATTCCCATGAATCCGATGACAAGCCAGAAGCCTCTCTTCTTCCTCTTCTGTGAAAGGGCTTCGGTTAATTCTTGGATCCAACTGATTGAACCACCTCAACCTACAACTCTTCCCTGATAATATTAATTCAGTATGATTAATTAGTTGCATGCAGGTGAAGGTGATACATCATCTAATATCACAGTCCACAAATTCATGTTCAATGTATATACTAGTAATCAATCTCAGTAAAATATATAACTATGTACAACATTTTATCTTCTTTTAGAACAAAACATGGCACATATATATATATATATATATATATGTTGGTTAAAATTTAAAAATAAAAAATAAAAAATCAGAAAAATAATAAAATTTATGATGAAACGAGCAAATAAGCTAGCAATAAAGAAAAACAATTCTTTTAAAGTTTTATCCAATTTATGCCCAATAACTAAGCATGGTTATAAAGATAATTATATTGGTGTATTTATTATTACTAAAAATAAGATACAAATTTAGGAGGGAGACATACGCGTATATGTATTTAGGGTTTGTAATCCATTATTTTTGCACTTAGAAGAAAAAAATACAAGCTAGATTTCATTTATTTCAAGGGATGAAGCTGAAATTTTATATCAAGAAAATCATTTATTTATTTTTCTTCAATTTCATTTCTCCTTTAATATTCTTTGTAATATTTTAATTATCCATTACTAGTATGGAGTGAATATGTATAGGAAACACTAATTTTTTTTTTTCACCTGATCTTCCCTGTAGCTTTTCAGCTATGGCATTCCAGTTATGCGGTCCATATCGTTCGACCAATTCACGAAGCTTCTCATCTTCAGCTGGTCTCCAGTGCCCTCTGCTACACATCTGCTCTGGCTAACGATAAATTTCCCAAAAAAAGAAAAAAAAGAATATAAGATTGCTCACTATCTTGAAACCCTAGCTAGTTCTTCTAAACAGCTAATATCAATTAGTTCTTCACTGGAACAAAATAAAGAAATATTGCAGATCAAGGATGAAAACTGGTATTACATATATGTTCTATACGACAAAATTTTTGGGTCGAAAAGAAGCTTTTTTTGGCCGGTGGAGGTGAAGAAAACAGAGAGAGAGAGAGAGAGAGAGAGAGAGAGAGAGATGTACATGCTAAGAGAGGATTTAATTAGGGGAAGATAATAAAGTGATTTCCGTTAGAAAGTGGGAGGATTTGGACATACCAGCCCCTCTTATTGATGCAACTAACATTACAAGCACTTAGAAGTAATTACAACTTATATAAATCAATCATTATACTGTATATATATAATTATTCTCTCTGATTTATGAGAGAGAAAAGGTTGCTTGGTGAGGTTAAACGTCGTTCTGCTTTCAACATCTTTCTGAAATTCCAACCTACAATACCCACCTAGCAGTATTTTTTTTTTTCTTTTTCCCTTTCAACTATATATAGTTTAAATATATATGTGTGTGTGTCTGTGTGGGTGCGCAATAAAATCGATTGTATGCCTAATTAATGCAATATTTTCGTTTGGCCGTAAACCGAAAAAAATTACTAAATAAAAATGAATTGCAACCCTAATCTAAAATTTTGAAATGAATAAGAAGGAAAAGTTTGACATTGTCGTTAGACCTTAGTTAAGAAGAGGAGGAAGCTTTAGGTCATGATCAGCTTTCCGAGACCTAACTGACAATTGCCCTATGATCTTGTAACTGCACGTGGATACTAAGATTCAACTTAGAGCCCCTTTGATGATAAATAATTTTTATTTTTATTTTTGTTTGAGAATAGTTTTGTGAAAATTGATTGATTTATTTATTTATTTAGAGAATGTACGGTTGAAAAGTAGGAAAAAGTTGAAATTTTCTTAATAGATTGAAAATAAGTTTGAAAAAAATTGAGTTTTAAAGAATCTCAATCAAACATGGGCTTAGTTTTGGTTTAAGGCGCTTGTTTTCATCAAACATCTTTGTCTTTATTATGTGGTAATCTTCACAAAATTATAAGTTGTATTCTTGAAACTCGAAAACTGCCACCCTTTTATTAGGAAGAAAATAAGAATACGAAATATATATGTTGTTTGATCACCATGATATACAAGATTAGAAGTGATCAAAAAATTCATGATACGCATGATGCATCCCGGGAATCAAGATCCAACGACAGGAACACACAGTTCGGGATAAGTATATATCAGGAGTGGAGATTTGTTTTGAGGGAACACACCTCTAATAGGATCGAAGGAGGCTGGAGGAATTGTGGCTAGAAACTCAACGGGGTAGACGGGTCTGGGCCGTACTGTAACTTTTTCGATTATATTGGATTATTGACTAACAAAGTGCCCAAAATTTTATTCAGTTGGGGTTTCTTCATAATTATCTTTGACGTTCTTCATTACTTTAATTATTGAATGTGATATTCAAATTTAGGACAAATTGACTTATTTGATCTAATCATCTAGAAACAATTAAAAAGTGATTTGTTACTTTTAGTTATGTAATTTCGTACGTTGGGTCTAAATAATTTAAATCATCCCACACACATTAGACACGTCACTGCATCACCTAAGAATAGTAAATAGCAAAATGTCATACAATGTATTACAAGTAATAACATCATATTTGAAATGACATGTATTATTCCGAAGTTTTGTAATGACGTATCTCAGAGACTTTCATTTGGAAATAGCAAACGTCGACTCCTATTTATGTAGCTTAAAAAAATATGACATCAGGGATATCTCTCATACTTTTGTGGGATTTTTTCAAGAATTCGATGAAATTAACTAGAATTCGACACGCGTGAATGAGAAAGCAAAAACAAGAAAAATAAAGAGAAAATCTTGAAAAGTGGCAAATTTAAGGAATTTAATTAATTTGGTCCGTTGTCGGCTTGACTTTACCTATATATTAATTGTTATAACTGTTGGAAAGAACAGTCTGTGTTCTCAACATCCAAAAACTACCTACCCAAAGGAAACTTATTTTTTGCACAAGATTAATTAATTATATGGGACGTAAGACTTGTTTTGACTGTTGGCCTACCATTCTCTTATTTCAATTATATATATATTTTAGAGAAAATTTCTTTGTTCTTTTTTTTAATAAGTAAAAGACTTAACTCTATTTTCAACCCACCATTTGCATACATGATAATAAAGATCTTGTGAGATTGTTAACTGTCTTTTCTAACCTGCTGCCGTTTACTTCAAATAAATACATTGTAATTCCAAATCCATGGATTTCTCTTTTTAAATATTTTTTTTATTATTATTTTATTAAAACAGGAATCTTTGTTATTATTATTTGCAATTTCTTAAAAATTGCTACTAGGGTTTTTTGTATTTTGAACGAGGTTCATTAATCATTATTCTTGTGTTTCATGCGGGAACGAAGAAGCCCATAAGTTGGCTTCATTAGCTACGGTTTTGGTTGACAAACTACACTTTTATCAGATTGTTTGCCTGTAACTATTTGTTGGTTGTTTGTGGCGATTTAATTTAATAAATTTAAAAAATATATATATATTTGTATTCTTCAAGAATCAAATAATATCATAATGCTCAAGTTCTCGGCATTCAATCGAATAAAAAAAATTCAGAGTGCTAATAATATTTCTCAAGATCGAAGATAAATGTGAAAGATGTTGCGATGGATGTGATCATATGCATTTGACTTGCATAGTTTATCGTATGTAGAGACTATTATAGAAAAATCTTCATACATGCACATGATCGCTTGAATTAATTCATTAACTATAAATTATGAAAAATAAAAATAAAAAATCAGACAATAATGTCTCAACTCTCACGCATGGATCAGACTTCTTAGACTGTTCACCAGCTTTAACTACTTCCTTGCCAATTATCATAAATTCTTCTGATACGCACTGAAGACTAATCTTGATTTTAGCAGTAAAAAATATAGCTACAAAGGATTTACTCACAAGTGTACATTAACAAACTCTTTTACTGTGTATATATATTTTTGAAGTTTTAAAAAATGGATCATAAATCTGATCAAAAGAATGTAGTCTACTTGAACAATCCATTTTGGGTAAGTGCATGTTTGATAAGTATGTCGTATAACATCGTACATAATGGATAATATAATGGACAAATTTTGTTATTTAGCTTCCAAGGGGTAGAATTCTTATCGAGTTGTTAGACAATAGGATAAAGGAATTTCTGAGTCAAGAAGTTATTTGAACTTCTCAACTGCTAAACTAAACCCCTGAAAGCTAACAGCTGAACCATTTGAACATGAAATTTTAGTTTTCTTAAGATCAATCCAAGTGTACAACTACCTCCTGACCTATAATGACATATTACTCCCACCATCAGCCTCTCTTGTCATTTTTTATCTTAATATCAACATCAGCTGTTAATCCCAGGTTTTCGGCTCCTCGTTATGTTGCACAAAGGTTTTCAAGAGAATCTAGGAAATAAAAAGATCTAAATTAGTGTAGTTTGAGTATAACTTACTTTTGAGGTTGTGGATAGTAGGTAGAAGACAAGGATATATGTCATTGTTGGCATGGATACATTCCTTCATGAGAATTTTTATACTAACTCTGATGGAATATAACACCTTTGCATTGCGTACTTGACTTTGCCCCTTTTTCAAACCTTTAAAATAATTTTTTTTTTCTCAAACTCATTTTTAACCACGCGTTCTTACAATAAAATATTTTGTACGTAAACTCAAAATTTTTTCCTACATTTTAAGCACACATTCTATAAAAAAATCACTATTCCAAAACTCATTTTCTCCACACAAAAAAAAACTCATTTGAATGCTTGTCAAACATGGCACTTTTACACCGAGGCAATTTTGTTTGACATTGTCAAGTTATTAGTGTTGGGGAATTACAAATATAAACCTCCATAAGCATGAAATCAAACATAATTTCAACTTATCAGGAATACGTGAAAGACAAAATGAGAAGTGATTTCTTCAATTCAAACATTTCAATTCTTCGATCAAGACTTTCCTGAAATCCAAATAAAAAATTAGTCTTTCTACTAATCGAAATGAAAGTTAAAAGACTTTGACATTAGAAATGATAAAATACAAATCATATGATTTGGTCGAGTCGAGAGTTTGACTATTTCTCCTTAAGATGAATTTGTTCCGCATCAGGCTAACGATTTTTCGACAATCGTCTCCCAAGAGGCAACGACCACATCTCGTAATAGAAGCACTCCAAATCACGTAAACCAACAAACTTGAAATGTATTTTTTCTCTTTACCAAACCATGACTTTTATGCAAGAACCCACTTTGATGAAGTGTTTTTATGCAAAACAAAGAATGCATGCCACTCGAGCGCGCAAAACAGGGGTCGGCTCTAGCTCAGCGCTAGGTATATGCCGAATTCCCTTTTTCTTCCCTGAACAACAATTTCTCATTCATCCGAAATTATTTTTGAGACTCCAAATATACTTCGATCATCTACTCGACGAGTATAACAGATTAATCTATTCACTTACGTGATTTGAACATTGGATTATATTCGAATACTTGGCCGAAGTTGATATGAAATTAACTTTTTATGGTTTTACTTAATCAATTTTAACCAACTTAACCAATTCCAACAATCCCCCACATAAATGGAATTAATCAGATTTTCAAATGATAATGAAGATACTAGTAGAGAGACAAGAGAAAAAATATCGCATCAAGATAGGTAGCTTTCGGGCTTGAACTTTTCTTAGTGAAAGACTATTGAATTTACTTAGCCAATTGGTGAACGCGATGCGATGTCTTAAACTATTCAACTGTTGATGTAAATTAAAACAATAGTACTTACACAATGTCTTTTCTAAACCATTTATGTTCTCATGATTGTGTTCATTTTGACTCTGAACAACATTTGGGTTTCATATGTGTTTTCAAGAATTTCAACCTCAAACAATTCTCATAGAAGTGGCACACTTACATAGGTGACCTCCTTTTAAGAGTATTCTATCATACTCCACTTGAATTAATCAAGCTATAAAAATCATTAAAAGCGTAAGTTAACTATTTAATACTCTACAGAAAGCACTTTGATTATTATAGGAACGAGTAGGAATTATTTTCTAAGTGTTTCTTGGAATCTTCATAACTTACTTGTCCAGTTGAACCAAGATCTCATGATCTCCAGTCACAAGATCAGGTTACCATTATAAAGACTAGCGTAGTTAACTTTAATCTCATTTCCTTTGATATGTTGTATACTTGATCTTTTGATAAACCTCTTTAATGAATCCACGCGTTTACACCAATGAGATCATTTGCTTGAGGTATTGTGCCTATAACATATATGTCTAGACTTACCATTACAAGTGACTTCGTATATCATTAAAATGGCTAACTACCACAATCGATTCATTTAATATATATAAATTGTCACCAACTAATAAATCCTCTCATGAAGCCACATGCTTCTATCTTCCAATTAATAATATGATTGGAAGATTTCTAACACATTATTGTATTAGTCAAACATTGTTAGTCCTTATGGATTCCGAATCATTAGTATTCAATTTATAATTGAATGAGTATCAACTACAATGTAGTTTAACTTATGAATATTCTTCAAATATTTCAACGATTATTATTGCATATCCAATACAAATGTAATAATTGACTTTCATCCCATTTATTCACTTTAGACTTGGTGTGCATCATGTTTGTGAACCATTCTTATAATTAGTATAAGGGCTTTCTACCTTTTCATAAAAAAATCTTTCTATGACTCATAGGCAATTAGGAATATATGTGTAACTAGTAATGTTGCATCCACAAGCCTTGACCTTCTCATACAAGTTCATAAGTATTAATATTAACCCCTACGTTTTGGGTTATACTTGAACTTCGCGTTTACTTAAACTTGGAGTTTATCAACTCTTTCAAAGTTCAATTCATCTATCAATTAGACAATGTCCATATTCCATCATAAAAAAATGATTAGGAATGACAATGCTTCGTGAAAGTCCAAGCACTTTCATATCTAGGGTTGCCAACTCACAAACAATACGGATGAAAAGACATTTTCATTTGAAATTGCATTCTATAATGACTTCAATTAAACTATCTTTAATTTGATCATAAAATTTTGATCAAGATCAACACAGACCAAAACACGATTTTAGGTTCGAAATGATTTCAAAGCATATACCAACTTAATTGGTTACAAGATTGAAGTCCATATGTTGAGGCAATTGGATATCAAAATAGAGCCAACATGTGCACACATAGCTATAAACACATTTTAGTGCCATATAGTACAATTTTGAAGAAAGCTAAGCATCTTGATGTACAAGAGTTGCAACTTTTTTCGAACGTATACAACTTATCAATCTTGTGACACTTCATGAGAAGTACCATTTATTTCCAATACGTGACATTTCATATCAAACAATAAGACATCTAATCACAAAAGGGATAGTAATATGCCTTCAGTGAAAGCTCATACACTTTCAACAACCTGTTGGGATCCTTTCAAACATTAGGAGTAGTTTTCTCCTTTTTATCTAATTGTTGTTTAACTCGAATTAGTTTCAATGAAATATTATTACGAAAACA
This sequence comes from Fraxinus baroniana, assembly GCA_903798355.1. Lineage (NCBI taxonomy): Eukaryota > Viridiplantae > Streptophyta > Magnoliopsida > Lamiales > Oleaceae > Fraxinus > Fraxinus baroniana. The sequence goes on from CAIGRO010019223.1 coordinate 10,013, forward strand.
GAAGTTCATCACAATCAAAGTGAATAAGGAAATAGTAATGTATATGCTTATTCCAAACATTTATACGTCTATTGTATAAATTTATTCCATCTATAGTCAACATATACTATGACTAGGAATGTCAATGTCTCGTGGAATCCATGTACTTCCATATTATAAGAGACAAGCAACTCTCTATTGCCAATTTACCATTCGTTAGACCACTTGCCACCAAAATAGGGTTTTGAAAAATACATATAGAATATGAAGATGCACCATCTTATAAACTGCCTTAAAAACACACGCTCTTTCAAATTGAATAGACACTTGCATGCACCAATTGATTATCGCATTTAAATAATCTCATGCATGAAAATATACTAGTGCATATAATAAAACGTCATGTAGTATGCATATCCAAATCTTTGAATTTGATAAATTATGCATAAAAGGATCAGGCAATACATGCAATCTGACATATAGTATTAGTGTATTGTCACTACGTGATTCAAAATTAATACTTGAGGAAGAGCCCATGCATTAAATATTAATCTTCCCAAGAATACAACCCAATACATGTACTGATTGAAGTAAACACTTTACATAACCAAATTAATTCATGCGAATATGCGATATATCAACAGATGATATATACAGAAAGCCAACATGATGATTTGAATCTCGTTAAAAGAATTAACTTGAGAATTGAGATTGAACGCATAAAATATTTATGCAATAATTATTTGTATTCCATTTGTAAACAGAATATAACATGCACAATAAAAAGACTTCGATTGTTGGGGGAATTATACCGATAAAAGTGCATACATTATATTCTACAACGTACATTTTCCATAAGCATGAAGTCAAACATAATTTCAACTTACTGGAAATACGTGAAGACGAAATGAGAAGCGATTTCTTCAATTCAAACTTTTCAATTCGTCAATCAAGACTTTCCCGAAATCGAATTAAAAAATTAGTCTTTCTACTAAATCGAAATGAAAGTTAAAAAGACTTTGACACTAGAAATGAAGAAATGCAAATCATATGATTTGGTCGAGGCAAGAGTTTAATTCTTTCTCCTTAAGACGAATTGTTCCGCATCGGTGCTAACAATTTTTCGGCAATCATCTCCAAAGATGCAATGATCATGTCTCACAATAGGAGTACTCCAAATTACGTAGACCGATGAACTAGAAACGGAGTTTTCTCTCTACCAAACCATGACTTTTATGCAAGAAAAACCACTTTGACGAAGTGTTTTTGTGCAAAACAAAGAATGAATATGGTATGGAATGAATTTACGGCAATAAAAGTGTCCAATTTATAGAGGAAGAGGACGCCTCAAAACTCAGCATTTTTCATGAAGGGTCGCTGCCTTTCATGTCACTCGCCTGCCGCTCAAGCACGCAAAGCAAAGGTCTGGCACTGGCTTAGCGCCAAGGTGCCGCTCAAGCGGCAGTCTTATATGTAGAATTTTTTTTTTCTTCCCATTCTTGGACAACAATTTCTCATTTATCCACAATTGGTTTTGAGATTCAAAATATACTACGATCTTCTAATCGATGAGTAGAACAAGTTAGTCTATTCACTTGCGTGATTTGACGATCGGATCATGTCCGAATTCTTGGTCGAAGGTGATACAAAATCAACTTTTCATGGTTTTTATAATTTTAACTAACTTAACCAATTCCAACAAGTAGTGCCGTTGAGAGTGGTGTTTGTTGCTTTGTTCCTCGTAAAGGGTAGAGTGGCCCACGACCTCACTGCTCACTTATATTGTCTTTTATTTCATCCATTATATATATTCACTGTGGCAGAATTTTTGTTTGGTTTTCAAAAAAGAAAAGGTTTTTCACTGTATAACTAGTTGAAAAGATGCACTAGCCATGCCTTTCGGCTCAAGCTTTGAATAGCACAACAATCTCAAAAGTCTATGATGATGTTTACATTTGTCGAGTTTAAAATTGACCCAAGAAACGCTTAGCCTCTTGGGAACTATATTCTTTACAAAAATCAGAAGAAAAAGGCACAGAAGTCTTCAAAAACACTCAAGAAAAAAGGGCACTAACAGAAAGAACTCCTCTTAACCAATCAAAAAGCTACATACCATAGTTTGATGTGCCTAATTTCATGTCATGTTATATTCAACAACGATATGAGCAGGTTCTAAAATAGGTTTTGCTTGGGACCGCACGACTCTCTACCTGTGCACGTGCTTTTTGCATTAGGAGGTATCAGATTGACGTTTCGGGTTCTTCCCCTTCGATTTTTGCTAATTCTCTTCTTTTTGTCTTTGCATAAATGATAATAAAATGCATTACAACTGACCATTTCATTGACCCTAATCGTACTCCTTATGATTATACTTTTTTGTATTGGATACTCGGTTGAAAATCATGAGAAAGCTTTTCAATACCCCTTTGATTTTACTTCTTGATCGTTCTTGTGTTCTTGTTTTCCCTGTAGAAATCAGTTGAGCGCTTAGCAGATAAAATGGTTGAAATTTCAAGTTCAATTTACAGAGAGGAACATTGCCAGACTAAGAAGAACGAACGCGAGAATCTGTGATTGTCATTTATTAGTTGATTTACTCGAGTTATGATTTTAGTTCTTCATGCTTCAACGTGTAAATTTCACAAGGAAATATATCAACAGAACCAGAAACGCAAAAAGAAATTGCTTATTAGTACGCCAATTATTTATTGGAAAATGTAGTCATCACTCCACAATTCACACACAGAAACTAGTCCAGCATTGCACACAATAGGTCATAAAATTACACACAGCGCCATACAAGCATAATGGATAGAAGCTTTGTCCAAAACTAACAGATTCCACTGGTTTTCTTGTCCGAAATCCTTCTCCAATAGTTGAAGATTTCCTTTTGAGTTTCCACGGCACTATTTTTCAGGTGAGGCCGGTCAGCATTTCCGCTCTGTGTTTCATCTGTCACAACAGAAACATGACAGCCTTAGTTGATACCCGAGGTGGCAATTCGTCCAACTCCTTGAGAACTTTCTGTATGTCAGATACGAGTCTCTCAACCAGGTTGTGACTGAATTCCTTTCAAATCACAACGCGCAATACAGCTATGCGTTCAGCATCTGGTGGCATGGTATACGCTGGAACAATCCATCCAAACCTTCTCAGAGACTCTGATATTTGGAAAACCATGTATCTGCTGGCGTCCTTGAGAGTGAATGCCACCAAGGGAACACCAACATCTTTTGAAACAATCTCGAACTGCCCTGTTTTGGCTATTTCTTCTCTGAGCAGCCTAGCATTCGCCATGCAGTTCTCCACGACCTTTTGTAACCCTGTCCGACCATAATAATTTCGGGGAGACAATAGATAAATGAAACAAAGAAGTATGTCGATGATCATTGTGAGTTAAAGAGAAGATACAGCATATGGTACTTCACTTACTGTGACAATATATAGTTAAATATGTACCTCGAAGCCAAGTCTTATGAACTGCTAGTACTGAGCAATGATTTGGCATGATCCTAGAAGAATATAAAATTAAGAAAGAAAATCATCAGTTAGTAAACTACTCCGACACTGGGACTTCCCAACATGATTCAAATAGCAAGAATTCATAGTTAAGCTTTCTGCATTACTGAATTAATATTTAACCTGGATGTCATCTGTGTCGAACTCACTCCATCAATTTTTTTTTTTTTGAATAAGTAATTGGACCTATAAAATCTCGAAATAGTTACTGTCTCTGCTAAACCTGTAGCTGGAATTAATTTCTCTTGCTGTTTATTTCTTTGCACCAGAGCCATACGAATTCTTACAAGTGACAAAATTATATTCGACTGGCAGTAGAAACGTGAAATTTCTGATTTTATGTATTCTTCTTAAATTTATATTTCGTAAGAGAATTTGGGGAGATCACAGTATATATTATCATCCAATGTCACATACCAATTTAGAAACACTTGAGTTTAGAAATGTGCTGCACTTCATCTTCAGAAGCTTCTGGAAACAACGTCTAATTGTAGACTTTGCTTCATCTTTTCTCAAGAAGATAAATTAAGGATAACCAGAAACCTGGCAGTTTCGTAATTGTTTCCCAAGTGAACTTCTAATTCTCTCACACAGTATTATATATCAAATACATTTAGCACCAGTAACCCAAATTAGTACTTATAAAATTCATTCTGTTGAGATTTGTAAGTTTCAAAAGCCAATAATCTTTTCCCACCTCTTACTCTCAATAATCCAAGGCAAGAAGTAACTTCAATCAAGAAAGATCAATTTGTTTACTCTTAGAGCATATGAAGTATAAGTAAAGAATTTCAACAACATTAAGCACGTCTCATTTCACATACATGAAGCAAACAGGTAGAGATACCGTAATATCCAACAAAGGTTATAAGAATTCACGACAAATTATGATAGCAGTTTTTAATGTTTAGGCAACAAAAACTACAAGTCTTCAGAGAACATCTTAAAATCAGCAACCTGCTGAAATTCTCCAGGAAATTTGAAAAATGAAACCTAGTTACCCAAGAAAATAAGAGTACAATGGGGTGAAGGATAGCTACTTTTCATGAAACGTATGACTCACAAAAACTTGAAAATGGATAAAGTTACCTTTCGAGAAGTTGAGTGTGAATGTAGGTTGATCAGATCCTAGGTAGTTGATATGAAAGACAAGCTCCTCTGGCAAGTCATCCTTGTTCAGCCATATTACCCACCCAACACCTGCATAAACAAGGCCATACTTATGGCCACTAACATTGATGCTCTTCACCAAAGGCAAACGAAAATCCCATTCAAGTTCGGGGATAAGAAATGGAGCAATAAACCCTCCACTGGCAGCATCAACATGGATTGGGGTGCCCCACCCAGTTTCCTTGTTTTTCTCTGTTAAAAGATCGCTGAGGAGCTTCACATATTCTCCTGTCAGAGTAGAACCCAGAATTGCAGCGACACATATTGTGTTCTCATCTACCATCTGCTTTAGCAGGATCCATAACATAGTATCCTTCCTTAAGTTTTACCTCTTTTAGTTCTACCTCAAAGTACCTCGCAAATTTCTCCCAGCAAACCTAAGAAATATAAATTGCATCAGAATTCTAGGAATGATGCTGAACAACCAGTCCTTTGTAGCATAACCAAATCATAAGCATAAAAAAGGTGCCACACACCTTCCCAGAAAAACCAGTCAATGAAAATAGTGTGACATATATTAGCTCAGGAACCAAAACATTTTAATTTTGGAGAAATTGAGTAAGAAATTTAAAGTAACACTAGGTGGACCAAGTAAATAGCTATCCCTGAATATAAATGAACTAACAGGTTGAGAAAAAATCAGGACATATTTCAATCTCGGGCTATCGCTGATCAATTCAGCGTGGTGGTACATGAAATCCCGAGATAAAATGCAAGAAAAAGCTGGAAAAAGCTCAAGTTCTTTTTATCAGAAGTTAAAATACCCTCAGATCGAATTTTGCATTATGTCTTTAGCATCAAAGATATTAAATTTGCACAATAGGTTCCTTTACCATATAACATCAACTGATAAAAAAAATAAATTTAAAACTCTTAATACATAGCTAGTAAAACCAAATAGCCACTGTGGAAGGAAGATAATCGCAGAATTAATTAATGGATTAAAAACAACAAATCTTGTCAATAACCTGCACATTAGCTCCAGTGACTGTTAGGCTTATCATAAGGTTTTCCCTGTGCCTTTCTCTTTGCTTGCCACTTCCTTTTAAAAGCAAGACCTGCAAGCATTATTGCTTCAGAAGATCCTACTGTGCTGTTTCATCATCACCAACAGGGGCATGGAAAAGATGGGCTTTCATGTTGACACAGCGATTCTGCGAAATTGATAATCAAATTAGTAATTTAAAATACAGGAAAAGTTTCTTCGACTATAGATACTTAGGCATAAATTGTTGAAATCAAGCTAAATGGCTAGATTCCTCAAGTCCGAGATTACTTGTATCCTTCCAACTTGAGTGAGATTAAATGCCATCTAAACAAATTTTTTTGCCATAGTCATCCTTTTGCACTCTACTCTATCAGGTGTCGTCTTCATTCTTCGAAGTTAAACCACCTAGGTTCTTATCATTCCTACCTACCTCATTCCATGTGAATTTCCCCATCTATAATGTTGATTTAATAATGATGACTAGAGAAAAGAATGAAAACTTATGAAGAGAAAATGTATTTTTGTCCGTGTTCTACAATATACAGGAGCAGCCTTTATATAGTAGAGAGAGAACAACTAAGATAGGTAATACAATAATTAAAGAATCAATCAATATCTAATTACAATAAATCAGAGTAAATCAAGCATAGACAGAATAAGTCAAGGATCAATCAGTGATATCTTGAAATCTTGGAATATATTCTAACATCTCCCTCAAACTCAAGGTGGTGAAGTGGACACCATTTTGAGTTTGGAAACAAGAGATCTGGACGTGCCAAGAGGATGCGCCTTTGTGAAAATATCTTCCTGCTGATCATCCGAAGGAACAGAGCATAGACGGAGAGTGCCCTCCCATAAATGATGACGCTCAAAATGACAATTAATCTCGATGTGTTTAGTGCGCTCATGGAAGACATCATTGTAAGTAATCTGAATGGCACTATGAAATAAGGGAATCACCCAACGGAAAAAAGGAACCCAGTGGTAGACGGTAGACCATCGATCAGTAGGATCACCTGTCCAATCAGAATTAGAATAAGCTTATAACGTTGGTAGTAAGGAGTGAGAAGATCTGAATAACTGCTGCATAATGAATAAAGCGAGGAGCAGCCATAAACTAGCTACAAGATGGACAATATAGGCAAGATCCAACCGTTTAATGGTAAGATAAATAAGGCTCCCAACAAGTCGTCGGTAAAGGGTAGCGTCTTGAAGGAGCTCCTCATCAATAGCACAAAGCTTGACTATCAGTTGTTTTGCAATTAGTAAGACCAACACGTGAGAGTAAATCAAAACCATACTTGGCCTAAGTGAGAAAATAGCCATCAGAGGAAGGAGACACCTCTAATCCGAGAAAGTAGCTGAGAGAACCAAGATCCTTCATTTCGAAATGCTGACTTAAAAACCGCTTGATCTCATTAATACCAAAGAGATCGTTACCAATAATAATCATGTCATCAACATAAAGGAGCAGTGCAACGCCCCAAAAATATTATAGAATAAAATTTATTTGTTCTATGTGCTATATTTTTATAGTTTGAAAAGTTGAAGGACTAAAGTGAAATGGATTTTTTTCTTATATTTTTGGGTAAAATAATTAGATTTTGATAGAGCAAGTTTTAGTATATCAATATTGGACTCTTTTTTGTAGCTTGTAATTAATTAGAAGTCTTCGACCCAAAAAAAGTTGTTTTGGATAAGATCACGTCAAGATAGATCCGATATAAAGTAAAGAAGATTTAATAGAATTTTGAAGAATATGGAATATTAATTTAAATATCTTGATTGGATTATGATATAGTTTAATATTAATCATAATTTCATTATTGTAAACCAATTCTTATCCAAATTATTTGTGTAACATGGCTCTTCAGACTTCAATTCTTATGGCACCAAAACTCTACTTACTGTTATTTGATGGAATTAAAATAATAGTCACATTTTCATTAGAAAATACCATATTTATTATCTCCCAAATTACTTTTCAGCCAATTGAATGATTAGGATTTATTTAAGCATAATCCTAATGTAATTATACTCAAAGGTTTTGGCTTATCACAAATTCTAGAACAACCCAATTAGCATGCACATATGTTTTACAATTCCATTTTCAATAGGGAATTTGCCCTATTTATACCCCGCAAAAGTCAGATTGTGATCACACATTTTTTTTTTTCTCAAAATAGAAACCAATCCTCCATCCTTATTAAATAGCACAGCCTAGGAAATTAGGAAAAGTTTTGGAACGTGCAATCATATTTTCTTTCAAAAATTTGTTCGATTTATCGAGGCAAGATATTTATGTACAAGTAGTTTATTTCCATATACTTTTATGTATTCAATCATTTATTCATGAATTGTCAATGAACATTTGAGTTCCTTATAAAGAGATGAAATCCTTCAGGAATTTAAGATGATCTAATATGGGCGTTTGGTCATTGATATACTTCATAAGAGAAAGTGGTATGAAGTGTTTAAATTGGTTGTTATATAATTGTGTATGGAAACTGCACGTATCTTACTAAATGTTTTTAAATACTCACTATTACAATAATTTTTTAGGTTAGTTCGGGGCCTATTGGATTCGTGGTAGGATAGTAATGCGGGCTGCCAGTGGATTGAAGAAATAAACATTAAGTTTTTCTATTTTCCAATTTATTCGAGGTAAGATATTTATGTGCAAGTGGTTTGTTTCTGTATAATATTTATATGTATTCAGTCATTTATACATGAATTGCCAATGAACATTTGAGTTCCTTATAAAAAGATGAAATCCTTCAGAAATTTAAGATGACCTAATATGGGTGTCGCTTGGTCACTGATATACTTCATAAGAGAAAAGTGATATGAAGTGTTTAAATTGGTTGTTATATAATTGTGTATGGAAACTGCACGTATCTTTCTGAGTGTTTTTAAATACTCACTATTACAATAATTTTTCAGGTTAGTTTGAGTCGATTGGATTCGTGGTAAGATGGTAATGCGCATGGTTTTAAAAAACGTTGGTGAGGCGCGCCTCAATGTGAGGCGCAGCAGCCATGCCTTCGGGCGCATCAGTTGGGGCGAAATGCATGAGGTGCACGCCTCTACAGCTGGGGCGAAAAAATTGAGGCGTGCGCCTCATGGTTTTTTTTGTTGTTTGAAAAGGAATTAAAAGGGGCCCTTTTTTAAAAAGAGAGGGCCCATTTAAAAAGACCTTTTGGGCCAAACAAAATATTAAAATACCTAAAATACCAAAGATCCTTCAACACGGCAGCAGAAACTCTTCAACACGACTGCCAGAAATCTTCTCAGAGGGCAAAACTACACGACAGTAAGAAATCTTCCCAGAACTAAAC
>CAIGRO010019234.1:0-23515 GCA_903798355.1 Fraxinus baroniana
ACTTAGTCCAGCTTTTAATTCTTTCTACTTCTTCTCCTCGACAACCATTTTGTTGGAATTATTGGATCGAAAAGGAGTTCGGAAACAACAAAAAATCGTTTTCACATACCGGTTATGAAGTAACCGGATTCAAGAAAAAAATAACATAAATTCGATTATTCTAAAAAAAATAGAGGAGAATAAACTGATTTTTAACACATAATTTCACTTCATTTTCTTCTAAAATGATTCCCCCCTTTTTTTCCTTGTTTTGACGGTTTATGGTATAAGTGGTTTAGGGTTTAGGTGGTACTTTGGTTATAAAAAATTGTACAATTTCTATATGTAGTTAAATCTCAATTAATGCAAGACATGTTAGGTATTTAAGTTATGCAGATAGGTAAAAATGTCCAATTTTGACATTCTTGTAACTAAAAAAGTGACATTTTAATAATTATATGATGACAAAAATGACATTTAGAGTGTGTTTGGGAGAGATTAAATTAGGATTAAAATTGAAAAATTAGCCGTTATTATTGACTTTTATTAGACGAGTGAGACCAACAACAATCATATTTTCAATTTTAATCTGATTAATAGTCGTAATTTCCTCAAAATAAAAATCACTTGCAAATCTCCTTTTTAAGGAGGCCAAAACACCTTATCCCCGCGCGAGACGCACATACACAAAACAGTCATAGGCAACTATCTACACTACATACATACACAAACAACAATATACACCGCAGAAAAGCACAGAGCTTCATAACACATTGCGTTGTCACAATTTTCAGAATCAGAATCAGAATCAGAAACAAGTAAAACAGGCAAAAACAACGCGATACTATCCACCCATTTCTTGAATTTTTGTACTACTAATTTTGGATTGGGAGATGGCAATTGCACAACCACTTGATTCAACTGCGGTGGTGCACCGATGCCCCTCCTTGAGCACATCAGCACTTTCTTCCAACTTCATCCTCTCCCGCAGCAGCACTTTGCTCGGGGCTGATTTTGGAATCAATTCACTCAAGCTAAGGGCCGGTGGAGGAAGAAGAAGAGATGGAGCGAGAGGGTTGAGGAGGTTGTGCGTTGGCCCCAGGGCTGCTTTGGGTGGAATATTAGGCGGGATATTTGGGAAGGACGGTGATACCGGTGAGTCCACCAGACAGATGTATAGTGGCACCGTGACACTCATCAATAAAATGGAGCCGGAGATTTCGACTCTTTCTGACTCCCAATTGAGGGAAAGGACCTCTGCCTTGCAAGAACGTGCTCGTAACGGTGATTCCCTTGACTCCCTTTTACCCGTAAGTCGAACCATCAGCCCCTCCTTAGCCTTTTTCTTGCCAATCAGTGAATATGATTAGTTGAATTGCTGTCTCGGATGTTCATTCATGTTTTGCTGAATTGATTTGGAATCGGGATATATTTAGTAAATGCTTCTTTTTTCGTTATTTTTTGGGAAAATGTTTAAAGCGGAGTGGCTGTTATTTAACTCCAAATGAAGTGATTTTCTTGCAGGAAGCATTTGCTGTGGTGAGAGAGGCTTCTAAAAGGGTTCTAGGCCTTCGCCCTTTTGATGTTCAATTGATAGGTTGGTTTCTAACTCGAGATTATTAGTTTACCTAGAGTTAATAAATGATATCCAAAATGTACCTCCAATTTGCACTCGTGTATACTTGATGGGAACTCATAATTTAGAGCTTTTTTAGCTTGATTTGTTGTATTGGTGCTTTGATTTTCGGATCTTTTTGTCCTTTTTACTTGCATCATTTCTTATAAGAAATAGCTCTCGCTCTAGAATTTTCTCAAATTTGGCAAACATGTGAGATTATTTGTCAATTACAACTCTATTGATGTATCTGTACTTCAATCTTTGCAGCTTGAACGCTCTTTCTTCATCGATTTCATTAGAAGCATAATAATTTAAGAGTTTATACTAGATTCTTGGAGCTTATAATTTGTTCAAACTTGTAAGTAAGTCAATCAAAGCTATACTATCTCTAGATTCTTATAGAAATTTTTGATATGCATCATAACTTTGGATTGACTACTAGGGCAGACTTAGGCAGTCACCTCTCCGAACTTCAATGGAGGTCGCCAACTTAGATCACGGGCTTTCTTGATAGCCATCGACCCCTGTCCACTTATATATTTGGTATATAAATCTTCATTTATATTTTAAATTTCTATGAAGAAGGGTTTAATATGAAAGTCAAGTATTAGGTTCATATTCTTAATTTTTCCCCCTCGATGATGAAGGGTTGTTTAACAAATTAATGGCTGGAAAGTTATAACAAATTTGTTCTCTGTTTTTTTAGCATTCGTATGAAAATGACTGCGAAGATGTCATATTGTAACTATAGTTTATATAGGTCAATTATAGCTTCTCCATACACAAATTTGCCTCGATGCTTGCACGTCAGTAGTTCTTATGCTTTGGTTTTGTCAAGGAGATAGGGAGGCTGGGAGGGGATATCCAAGTACTCACAGCTTTGTTTTGGCAGTACTGATGATTTATTACTCATCTTCACAAATGAAATCTGTTGTCATATAGGTGGTATGGTTCTTCACAGGGGGGAAATAGCTGAAATGAAGACTGGAGAAGGAAAGACTCTTGTTGCTATATTGCCTGCTTTTCTTAATGCATTGGCTGGCAAAGGAGTTCATGCTGTAACCGTTAATGATTATTTGGCTCGACGGGATTGTGAATGGATTGGTCAAGTTCCTCGTTTTCTTGGACTGAAAGTGGGCCTAATCCAACGAAGGCCTTTATTATAACTTGTTTCCCAACTGCTCGGTTCTGAGCATAATAACTTGTTTCCCAACTGCTTGGTTCTGAGCATATAGTTTATTTCACTTGCATGGAATCAATTTTGTACAAGCTTGACTCTCATTTATGCCTAATACGCCTTTTACTGTGAATACTTTAACTGTTTGCGTGATTTTTATTGTACCGCTACATGTTGAAACTACACATTCAAATTATTCATCATCACTCTCCTCCCTGTGTGTACTTTTAAGAAAATGTACAATTCAAGGATATCATTTTAAAACTTGATGTCTCACATGCATGGATTTTTGACTTTTATTTTTTACATCCTGTTTTTTACTCATGTATTTGAATAGAAGCTTGAGTAAGTTTATTTATTTATTTATTTATTTTTTCACTGTGATGGTCCATAGCAGTAGTTATTGAAAAGTATTTGAAATATAAATGTTCCTGATGTGACTTCCAATGGGAAAAATGTTTCACATTTCTGAATTACTTTGTAATTTTGATTTCAAATTCATGTAGAAAGTTCTTCTTAATCTCATTTATAGGTGACTAAGACTCTTAATTCTTTCATGTCAATCCACTCTTTTCTCTTCTGTTAATATGGAAAGAAACAAGAGACAATATATGGAAATGCCTTAGTTACTGCATGTAACTCAATGCACATTTATCCTGTAAACTGATTATTGTACATTTGAACACACACAAACATGTGTCATTGTTTCCAGCTTGTTACAGATATAATTCAACTCTCAAAGCCCTAAGATCCTTGGTTAATGATCTTCTAATCAATCTTCTGATTGATGTATAAATTTTTTTGTTCTAGAAGTTTCTCTAGCATGAAGTGGTAACCAAATTATCTGTATCTAGTCTCATTTGTCGTGGTAACACTTATCAGGCTATTGGTCTAATCTATCATATTCATGAGACAGCTTGTTTTGCAATTGCTAGTGCACGTGTCAAATGGCTGGCCTAATGCTGCCTTGGATACAAAAAATTCAGGCTTTTATTCCCCATCAAAGTCCAGCGTAGCTTTTCCTGAACCTCCTCTGCACCTTCCAAGCCCCAAGCTCCATTCCCTTCCTTTTTTCCCTTCTCTTTTGTAATTCGTGTGAGTGAGAGTGTGGTTGTGAAGTGAATATTTGGTCCCTATGCTTATGGAATTGAAAGGCTCCCCTTCCTGAGGTTGAAGGAGGGGAGGATTTGTGTCCTTTGCCTTCTCAGGCTCATATATGAAACCATTTTTGTTCCAACGTAAATCATTTCATGCAATTTCACTGTTTTTCCTATTTCAATTTTTTCCGTGCATGCAAATTCTATTTGAATTGTGATTTAGAAGTTGTTTTTATATATATGCCATCTTTAAATTGATTGGCTTCCCACCATATTCTAATGAATGGCTGATGATGGCAGAGAATATGACAAGTGAACAAAGGAGGGAAAACTATCTATGTGACATCACATATGTTACAAATAGCGAGCTTGGTTTTGATTTTTTGAGAGACAATCTTGCCACGGAAAGTAATTGTTTTGCTTTGTGAACCTTTTCCAAATTACTTTATTTACATATTCCTGATCATTTTTTGTGACAAGCTTCTTCCTGAAATGACTGTTTTTTTATCTACAGAGCCTGGATGAACTTGTTTTGAGAGATTTCAATTACTGTGTGATCGATGAGGTTGATTCAATCCTCATTGATGAAGCAAGGACTCCTCTCATCATATCAGGACCTGCTGAAAGACCAAGTGATCAATACTATAAATCTGCAAAAATAGCCACTGCTTTCGAGCGAGATATACATTACACCGTAAGAAACTCAACATGGTATTGGTGGTGTTGTTGTAACCTTTGTGGTTGTTATACTATTATAAATAGCAATATTGAGTCCTTGTAGGATAAGAAGGTTCCAATTGTTGAGAATTAAAAACCTTAATTCTATTATCTCCAAGAGCAATTAAATCATTGAAGGTAAAATAGACACATAAGAACACGAAGAATTGAAGAAGTTCGCTTAAATGTGGGACTACTTTCTCTTCTGTAGTTGCAGTAATTCAGTATGATGAAAGCAATTTTACAAGGAAAAATTGCACACCATATCTTCTCTAACCCCTCCCTTTCCCTCTCTCTTTGATGATCATAATCCAAAACCCTAATGGCGGCCCCCTATTTATGAGTCAACCTCTCTCTCTCTCTCTGAGGTTGAGCCTTATACTGACTCTGGACAACGATAATAATTAGACTCCACAACTTATCTCCAATGACTTATCTTTTATAGATTGGCTTGTCATATTTAGCAATTAATTTCCTAAAGTTACTTGTACATCGAAGGTTATGTTAGTTACCTTGCAAACAATATTGTTCGGGACGTTTATAAATTTTTTTCAATTACTGTGCCTTGACGCAGGTTGATGAGAAACGAAAAACTGTTTTGCTCACGGAACAGGGTTATGCAGATGCTGAGGAAATTCTGGATGTAAAAGACTTATACGATCCCCGAGATCAGTGGGCATCATACATCTTGAATGCAATAAAGGCAAAAGAACTTTTTCTTAGAGATGTGAACTACATTATCCGAGGCAAGGAGGTTCTTATAGTGGATGAGTTTACTGGTCGAGTAATGCAGGTGAACTAGTTTACCTAAATTTTCTTTTTTGTGTCCAAAGATTAGACAAGGTAAAGAACATAAAATTTGCAGTCCTCTCTATCTGGACCACAGCTTTTGAGTGCATACGCATACATTCATTTCTATATATCAGGATATAGGTAAACCTTCAGCCCAGGAGTTGCATCCGATCTGTGACTTTTCTCCCCCTCCGTCCTACCCTCTCTTCTCTCTCTAATGTGGCTTGCACGTGTTTATGAAAATGAAAATTCTTAACTGTCTGGAATGCGAGAACTTGAAACTTTCGGAATGCAAGCTTGTTAATTATAGATGTTCCCCAAAACCTGTGTCTGAACTGATCATACACTGCCTTATCATATTTTTTAATTCTTTATTGTAATTGCACAATTTCCTTCTTGATGACATTAAAATCGTTTTTGTTTTTGATTCTGATAAAATTACTCTTGACAGCAAAAGTTTCAATCTTGAGTTGTTTTGTTGGTTCTAGAAGCATGACAAATACTTTTTTGTCTTGCTTCTAGTTTGTTGCTTCACTATTTCAGCACAAGTGTCTTCCTTGTCATGGAATTGCACGAAGAATACTTACATTTATACTTTTGTTTGTCAAGCCACAACATAAAGTCACAATATTATGGACAAGTAAGTGATGCAGCGGAGATTAATTGGGACAAAATGCAGAACAAGGGCTGTTCATGAATAAGTTGATTTTCAATTGAAAAAGTGGACTAAGATCAAAGAAATTTATGGATAAATCTCAAACTATCAATTTTTTTTTAATCAAAACAACTGCTGTTCCATAGTCAACTGCAATGGCTTTTTGTAGGACTAAAAGAGTGAGCATCATACTAATCAAAGGCATTGATATTCACCCCATACAATTATCCAGATAATTAAATTAAATAGCATGATTAAGCAAGGCAAGAATAAGTAAAAGAATTAACCAAATGAAACAAAAGCATTAATCGAACTGGACAGCAAAATAGAAAGGATGTGTTCTGCTCCATGATTATTGCCTCCCCCACGCTAGCCGTTAGCTATCTTACAATTGTAGTTGGCCATATATTGCAACACCATATCAATTGCAACAGTAAGCATTTGTATACATAGTACAATTGGACATCTCTGTCCTGTAGGAATAAGCATTGTCTGCTCCTTGAGTGTTATATATTCTCTCATGTGTTATTCTGATTATGACATTTGAGGATTTCATCATGTGAATAGCAACTGTTTTTTTTCCAATGTGTGTGTGTGTATTATTATTATTATTTATTTATTTTTTAATTTTAGAACATCAAATTTATAGCGGGTTTTATTGGTTTTAGGGTCGGCGCTGGAGTGATGGACTTCACCAGGCAGTCGAAGCAAAAGAAGGTCTGCCCATACAAAATGAAACTGTTACCCTGGCTTCAATCAGCTACCAAAACTTCTTTCTCCAGGTGGGGTCATCTTCTTGTGTAATTTGGACATATAATCTAGTTTATATACTTTTGGTGGGTGACATTCTTCTTATTTCTTGAATTTCTGATGTTTGTTTGCAATTTTCGATGTAGTTTCCAAAACTTTGTGGCATGACAGGCACTGCTGCCACTGAGAGTGCAGAATTCGAGAGCATATACAAGCTTAAAGTTACAATTGTTCCCACAAACAAGCCCATGATAAGAAAGGTTGACTTTATACATAGCTTTCCAAAGAAAAAGATTGACATTTCTCCTTGTACTTTTGTAGAACTTGGAAAAAAAAAAAAATCTAATTGAGAAGACTGGAGTGAAATTTTACCGAACTAAACTAACCTTATCTCTCTGAAAATTCTGAAGAATATATGAATTCATGATAGTCGATCTTTGTCAAGGAGGCATGATTTACGAGATTTACTTCTTTATTTCTTATATTTCCTGCCTGGTACTTAAGACCACTGTAACTTTTTCCTGATGCTCCCCATTCAGGATGAATCAGATGTAGTGTTCCGTACAACTACAGGAAAATGGCAGGCAGTTGTTGTAGAGATTTCTCGATTGCACAAAACAGGTCAGCCTGTTCTTGTCGGCACAACAAGCGTTGAGCAGAGTGACGCATTGTCTCAACAGCTTCGTGAAGCTGGAATTCCCCATGAGGTTAATTTCAAATCATTGAAAGATTTTTTATTTTAAGGTAACTGTTTTGCTAACTGATAAAAGCATTGACAAAATGTGTGTAAAGGTTCTAAATGCAAAACCAGAAAATGTGGAAAGAGAAGCTGAAATTGTTGCTCAAAGTGGTCGTCTTGGGGCAGTTACAATTGCAACAAACATGGCAGGTCGTGGAACTGATATAATTCTTGGTGGTAACGCTGAATTTATGGCAAGGTTGAAGTTACGTGAGATGTTGATGCCGAGGTATTATCGCGGCCTCGATCTATGTGGTTTGTAGATATACACGATCTATTTGTGTGCACGGGGCATGTACATTTGCACCCTTCCTCAAAATATTGGAAGAAATCATTGTATAAAAAATCTATCTGAATCCATAAATAAGATGATGTGAATTTGCTCACCTTTTCTATCTTATGTCAAGAAAGCTTCTAGATGAAAGCTTGAGGCACAAGATAAGTTGTCAAGTTCATTGGAAGAGATTGAAATAACTTCTATTGAAAATTTAATTCTTCTCATATTGTTGTCATTTGTTGGAACATTATGCCTCCATAGGCAGGCCTATCAGCATGATACCAATGCAATTCTAGTTATAAGTCTACTGTAAGGGCGTACAAGATATTGAAATCTCAATATTGTACTTTACTTTTTCTGGAACATGGTATGATGCGGCAGAGTTGTTAGGCCAGCTGAAGGAGTTTTTATTTCTGTGAAGAAACCTGCTCCAACAAAGACATGGAAGGTTGGTGTTCATTTTGTCTATGCAGATTATTTTATCCCAGATTGTTTTGCTGTGCTTTTACAAAACCTCGAAGTTACTGCATAATTTCCAGGTAAATGAAAGTCTATTTCCATGCACACTATCCAAAGAGAACAGCAGATTTGCCGAAGAAGCTGTACAGTTGGCTTCCAAAACATGGGGTCAGAGGTCATTGACTGAGCTTGAAGCGGAAGAGAGGTTGTCATATTCTTGTGAGAAGGTGAAATCAGTGAAAATACCACTTTCTTCTCTGTTGAAATACTATTTGACTGCACATCGTGGATAGTTTCTTCAGGGCGGATGTAAACAAAAAATTCTCAAGGATGTAATAAAATATACATGAACGATCATGCTATGAAGTTGCTGGGTAACTGATAAATCCAAGCTTGAAAATGTAGGGTCCTGTTCGTGATGCAGTCATCGCAAAGCTGCGCAGTGCATTTCTGGAAATTGTTAAAGAGTACAAGGGTTTCACAGATGAAGAGAGGAAGAAGGTAACTGGTATTATGTGACTGCATTCCTTGTGGAAAATTTTCGGCTTTTAAGAGACATCTGTTTTTCAATTCATTTATTTGTCAGAAGGGCCCCAGCTCCCACCATCCAAGGAATTTATAGATAGCCTCTGCACAGTTTGAGACTTTGAGTTACTACTAGCTCTTGTTCATATTTAACCAATATGTGACTGACATGGTTCATTTATGGTGTGTTAACTGGAGTGAAAGGGTTATGATGGAAAAGGAAGAAAATGAAGGGGAATTCGTTATCCATGGATCTTGTTTTATCATAAAACATTTAATAAAATAATATAAGAAAGGAAGCTAATTTTATTTATGATCCTCTCCTCTCCTCTTCCCTTCATTTCACTTCCTTAGCTTGTATTTCACAAAACTTGTAAATAACAAATTTATCTACTCCTAACCTTTTCTTCCCCTTTCTTTGTTTTTCCTTACTACGAACTATTTGAATTAAAATGAGTATGAATAATTAATGAGGAGATAATTTCTTTATACATTAATATTAGCTTTACATTTCTTTTTTCCATTAATCTTCACTTTCTCCTTGAGTCTCTTACTCTTTTCTAATAAAAATGATGCATGATGATGAATGTTAAAAAGTTCTATGCATTTAATTTAAAATTTGATAAGTTTCTTCTAGTTATGAGCTGCTTATTTATTCTTTGTTAACATATCCATATGCAAGCAAATATTAAGTTTCTTCTGCCTGTAATCCTGAGGAAACAGAGACGAAGACCTCTGGTGTGTCTTGCTATTATTCATTTGCAGTGACCATACATAGTATGTTTGACCTTTTTCATTCCTCAGTCATCTTACATTGTCTTTCCCAAATTGGTAATGATAGGTTGTATCTGCTGGTGGACTTCACGTTGTGGGCACAGAACGTCACGAGTCGCGTCGAATTGACAATCAGGTATGACTTCGATATCTATGGGTTGAAAGCACGTGAAGAAATTACTACATTTGATAATGTATCTAGGGGCCTTATTTTGCAGTTCGTTGTTTTATCTGTCCTTTTTCCATTACTGGGTATTTCCTTCATATATATATACATGTGTGCAGCTGCGTGGTCGTAGTGGCAGACAAGGAGATCCTGGAAGTTCCCGGTTCTTTCTTAGTCTTGAAGATAACATCTTCCGCATATTTGGTGGAGATCGAATTCAGGTTATTTTACCCCCAATCAATTATTTCTGCCACTATGGATATGCATGTAGAGAGGTAAATAACGTTATGATCTGTAGGGTTTGATGAGAGCTTTTAGAGTTGAAGATTTACCAATAGAATCAAAGATGCTGACAAAGGCACTAGATGAAGCTCAGAGAAAAGTGGAGAATTACTTTTTTGACATCCGAAAACAGTTATTTGAATACGATGAGGTCTTAAACAGCCAAAGAGACCGTGTCTACACAGAGAGAAGGCGAGCCTTAGAGTCCAACAATCTCCAATCTCTTCTCATTGAATATGCTGAATTAACAATGGATGATATATTGGAGGTATAACTCCTTTTGAGCTTGTTCTGAATTCATTTCTTCAATAGGCTTTTGTTATTTAGCTGATATAATGTTTGTTTCTTCTTCTCAATAACATGATAGGCAAATATTGGTTCTGATACTCCTAGAGAAAACTGGGATCTTGAGAAACTTATGGCGAAAGTCCAACAGTAAGCCGCATCTTTCATTCCTACAAAAGAATATCTAAATGTGTTTTGCTAATCTTATAAAGCACATGCTTCTTGGGTTTTTTTTTTTCATGCCCGGCACTCGTTGCAGCTTGTAATGATCTGCAGAATGTTGATGATTTTGCACAAATAAGCCTTTTGTCTTTTTATAAACATTGTAAAACATTAAAAGTGGTTAATCATTTATTTGGGATATTTTGACTTGTTGGCTAAGGTGGTATATTACATGACAATATTAGGGAGAAAATAGAAATAAAAATCCTGTCATATTGTATTGCCTAATCTAATCACGTCCGGTAATGGTTAGCAAACATGCCCTTATAATTTTTCTTTTCTTTTGGCTGGTTTTCCTTTTAGGGAAATAGTTGGAAAGCTATTTTAAGTTCTCTCTCATTCTTTTTTTTTTTTTAGGTACTGTTATCTTTTGGATGATTTGACCCCTGATTTGTTGCAAACAAAATGTTCAAACTATGAGGAATTAAGAGATTACCTTCGCATTCGTGGACGTGAAGCATATCTGCAGAAGCGGGTAAGTTTTCTGTAGTCTCATCTAATTGAAGGTTGCCTATTTTCACAGGTTTATAGCCCAACATCTCGTGGACGGATGTGATTATTAAGTCCCATAATTCGCACATTTTCTTTTTAGAGTGGGATAATATACCATTAGCATTATAACATAGCACAATGCTCTCGTGTGTATGTCCAAAGTTGTGGATGTAGAGCTGGGATTCTTTTATATATTCAATTTTTTTTTTTTTTGTCCTCTTTATCTGTTTTAGGAAATGGTGGAGAAAGAGGCTCCAGGTTTGATGATGGAGGCAGAAAAGTTCCTAATATTGAGCAATATTGACCGGCTATGGAAGGAACACTTGCAAGCTCTCAAATTTGTGCAGCAAGCTGTAGGTTTACGGGGATATGCACAAAGGGATCCACTTATAGAGTACAAGCTTGAAGGCTACAACCTGTTTATAGAGATGATGGCACAGATACGAAGAAATGTTATATATTCAATTTACCAGGTATGTAGTTAAACAAGGGAAGTAAAACTTGAATTCATATAATTTGTGCCTAATTATTTTTCTTCTCTTATTGTCAGTTTAAACCAGTTTTAGTCAAGGAGCAAGACAAACGGCAGGGTGGGAAAGAAATGTTGGATACAAATGGAAATGGTGGTTCCGATCCAGTTGTTGCTACCACGTCCTCTTCATCAGCTGTTGGTGAGCAGGGAAACAAGAGATTGTCAACAAACAAATCTGAAAATATCGAATTAGGAACCATGTAAAAATGTTATTCATCTCAGTTGAACATTAGAATACCAATGACTGCAAAGGTTGTAAATTTTTTAGGATGTTTGCAGCTGAAAATGGATTGAAGGAAACAAACTCTTCATTCTGGGTTCTATCTGTCAAATTTTGTATTGGATTATGCAGGCATAAAGTCTGAATAATCGAGGTTTTAATCAATGTGCAAGCAATGTTCATGTGGACGAGTAGAACCAGCAACTATTACATTCTACAAAAAGTCTGCAGTTTCATCAAGCTCGTAATTAGTAAAAATCTTACAAAAATGAAAAGTGTGTTATCTTCAAATTGTTGTCTAGAAGATAGTGTTAGTTAACTATGATGCAATACTCCAAATGTACGAGTTGTGAACAAATAATAAAGTGATGAGATGTGTCGATCACAATTTGATTTAATTCTAATTTGATTAAATAGTCGGGTAACATAGAAAAACTAACAAGTAATTTTGTTGGGAAATAAAACGGATTGAGATAATATATATGACAAAATCAAAGTATATGATTGCAATAAAAAAAAAAGATAAAGATGAATTAATTAACAAAAGAACGAAATATTTTATTCAATGAATTAATGTAGAGTAAACAAATATAATAACTGTGCTTACACAATTATTCCATATTTCAGTAATACAAAACCTGTGAAAAGAGTATAATATTTATAAGGGTGGATGACAAACCCAAGAAATATCACAAAGATCGAGATAATATATATGACAAAATCAAAGTATATGATTGCAATAAAAAAAAAAGATAAAGATGAATTAATTAACAAAAGAACGAAATATTTTATTCAACGAATTAATGTAGAGTAAACAAATATAATAACTGTGCTTACACAATTATTCCATATTTCAGTAATACAAAACTTGTGAAAAGAGTATAATATTTATAAGGGTGGATGACAAACCCAAGAAATATCACAAAGATGGAAACAAGATAAAAAATCACGTGAAATAAATGAAATAATATTTTTAAAAAAATCCGAAATAATTTATTTCTCTACCTGAAAAAATAAATTCGACTGCAACAAAAAATTTGAACTTTTCAACAAGAATCAAACTTTCCCCAACACAAAATATTCCTCATCTTTTATGGTATCCAACACGGATACATGAACCCAAACACCGGGTTCTCCAAAATTCAAAAAAAAATTAAAAAATTAAAAATTACTAAACAATGTATAAGCATACTATGTAGTAGAATCAACTCTCAATACTTTCAAAAAAAGCCCCCGAATAGTCTCAACACTTTCAAAAAAGCTAAAAGCATGTGCAACTGAATTGGCATCTACGTACCTGTCTCTAATGGGTCTATCTCTAGCAGTTGAATATGATGGAATCGCAGGTAATGGTGGTAAAACGGAATTACTCATATCCTCCAAAACTTGTCTGAATAGTATTATTCAATATGGACCCCGAACCTAATCCCAAAGGCACGGTACTAAATCGATACTCCACCAAAGTATTAACTAAGCTGACTTTTCTTTATAAATTATGTCCGACCTTGCAAGATGTATAATTGGGGCATTTTTCGCCCCTCCAATAAAAGTCAAACATCCTTTCGAACCCTCAAGACTCCACATCCTACAAAGAACACGTACCTTTTTGAATCAAGATAACTCAATGAAATGAGATTCTTCTTCAAATTTGAAATATGTCGAACGTGATCAAGTATTCTACATGTTCCATCCAATAGCTTCAATTTGACTTTACCAATAATAGCTACCCGACAAGGTTCGTTGTTACCCATGACAACAATACCTTGCGTCATCGTTTCATATGTTTTAAACAAATCCCGATTGGCACACATATAGAATGCACAAGCTCTATCCAATCCATTCCTAGTCAGGTTTCGATTTCATGTCAAAATATCTCCATCACTCAAATAGTTCTCATGTATGTTGGTCTCCTTTGAAGTATTTGATTGATTCCCATGATTTGTAGTTAAATTACATTTATTCTATAATTTGTCGCAATTCCCCTTAATGTGTAACTTCTTCATGCAATAATAACAAGCCTGATTACTGAAATTTGACCACAACTTATCTCTTCTCCGATCACCATGAACAACGAGGCATTCTCCATTTTTAGCCTCTGATCCAATCATATGCTTCATCTTCTCTTTTGAAAATAAGATATCACACACATCTTCAATGGTGAGAGTATCAAGACTATACAAAATCGTGTCTCTAAACGAAGCGGGTGCAAACATAAAAGGATTAAGGCCAAATTTTCTTCATAATACTTTACCTTTAAAGTTTCCAAATTAGTGGCGATCTCCTTGAACAAAACTAGATGATCTTCCAAAAATCTGCCTTTAGCCACGCAATGAGAATACAACTTCTGCTTTAGATGCAATCTACCTGTCAGATTTTTAATTATGCACAATTGTTCCAACTTCAACCCCATCGCAACAACCGTTTTCTCCTTCTAAGCGTCCTGAAGAATATTGTTAGAGAGATAAAGATGAATATGTGAAAGTTCTTTTCGATCCTTCCGTTGTTTCTTTTCTATCGTCCAAATTGTGGGCATTTTGTCAAATTTCAAAGCATCATCTAAATCCTTATGCTCAAGTACGGTTTGCATCTTAACTTGCCATAACAAGAATTTTGTATTGTGATCCAGGAGCGAAATTTCATATTTCATGGCTGCCATCAATAACAAAAATCTCAAACAAATCTCAACCAGTAGCCCTGATACCGTTTGTTGGGAAATAAAATGGATCGCAGTAATATATACGAATTATGAAGTATATGATTGCAAACAAAAAATAAGACGAAGAATTAATTGGTAGAATAACATAATATTTTATTCAATTGACTGATAAACTTAGCTCATGTTTGGTCCGGATTAAAATTCGATTTTAATCCAAGTCAAAGTCAAACAATCAATATTAACCATATCTTTTATGGGTCCCACAACTTTTCAACTACACATTTCAAAAACTTCTATCACAATCTACTAAAAAATCTAATTTTAATTTACACCCAACACCCTAAATATAAAGATGGCAACTAAGATTGTTGATTGATTTGATCTTTTAAACAATCCAATTAAATGAAGGCAATAAGAAACTACGAAAGCTAGTAATTGTGACTTGTGAGATTTTTGAGAACTCCAATTGAAAACGTATTGGAATTAATTTCGAATTTTTTTTAATGCATTACCCATTTTCTAATTAGGGGTGGGCAACGGGTCGGGTCGGGTTTGACCCAAAACCGACCCAACCCAATACACCTCGATTTTGGGCTGTTTCATAAACCGACCCGACCCGACCTGACCTCTATCCTAAACCGACCCGATCCGAATCGGTTCGGGTCGGGTCCTTTTTTAAACCCCAAAACTTCTACATTGCAAGAGATAAAGAAGGTTTACAAAATATTAACAGTGAGAATTAATGGAGGAGAGATTCCCACCATTGCAAGACCCTGATGATCTCCGCCATTTTTCTCTAAGATTTCGAGAGAGCCCAGCAAATATATTGTAGATCTGTATGTATCATGTGTGAATACCCAACCCCATCCAAGCTTTTGGACTTCTGATGATAGATCAAAGCATTTGACTATGAGCCTTTCAAGTCTCATCATCTTTATTTATTAAAAAAAAATCACCAACCTCTAACCTGTTTCATCAAATTCAAGGCCTTCGCATTACTACTGCTCATCTTCTTCTTTGCCTCCTTATTGGCCAATGCCTGATTTAAGAAATCCTCCAACATAACAAGAGATTTGATGTAAAGATTCTGAACTTTATTTGACTCTGCGACCATCACACCTTCTCCAGCTGCTTATGGATCTTGTCAAAGCTTTCTTGGAGGCTCACCCAGTCATTGATTTTCATAGCATTTTTCATCTGATCAACAGTGGCAGCCATCTCCTCGAATCGCTGGAAAGCCTCCAAGAGTGTATTTCACTAGTTTAATAGGGTTTCACTGGTTGGGTCGGTTTTGGGCCAAACCGACCCGAACCAAAATTTTTTTAAATTTACCCGACCCGACCCAACCCGGATTTATTCATAAACCGACCCAACCCGACCCGTTTCGGGTCGGGTCGGGTCGGTTTTCGGGGTGTGGTTTTTAGGCCCAGCCCTATTTCTAATGATGGACCCGTTTCGCCTAATTTAGCTAATTACATCTCTCATGTTAAATTAGCTCAAAATGAGTGTATTAACTATTATATCTTTATGTCGATTAATAACGCAATCAATCACGTTAATTTTTGTGAGTAAAGCTCAAAGGGTCACCTAGTCCTACAGTCTCCTACAAAAAAACGTAGGTGCTTGCTATGAGGTCTCAAATATCTAATAGCCTCTCGGAGATTAAATACTTCACTAAGCGTAATTTGGCAATCAATACTTAACAAACATAATATGAAATGTGAAATATAATTTAAAAAAGAAAACAGTAAAATTAATTGGACTAAGTTAAGATACATCAATCATAGCAATATTTAGATTTTTAGTTCAAAAGTAACAAGAGCTACAAGAAATTAAGAAGTACATTAGATTATTGAGGAAATTAAAAAGATAAACAAAGATAAAAATTAGAACTTATCACTTAATCGGATTTTCGGAGTGATATTTTTCTAAGAGCTACTTCCTTTAATTTTCGAAATTATCTACTAGGTTTGCTTCTGTACTTTTCCCTCTTTTCAACCTCCAAAATGTCTTCAAAAATGTCTATATATATATTATTTATTTATTTATTTATTTATTTATTTTTTATTAGCCTCTCCAAAGTTCCAATAAAAGCTCTCCTAATTTGGGAAAGAAAAATGGTATTTATAGTCTTGTGTTGTTGCTCTAGAGTTTTATTCCTTTGAAGTTCCAAAAATGTCCTCAAGGACAAAAAGGAATTACGTAGGAAAGTGTTCCTCTTAATTCCAATTATGACATTGCTTTTCCATTTTTATTACTTGAATTTTCTCTCCTATCGTTAAATTCATGAAAGCTCGGGTCTCGAATATTCCATTTTGCTTCAAACTCCAATTTCTTCTCGTTTTCTTTCCATTTTCATCAATGTAGCCCACAATCAGAATAAAGCCTAAAACATGACAATTAACCAAAATAAATACTAATACCAGATAAAATACTTGATACACTAACATAAGGTCATCTTTTAAGAGTCCGCATAAATAAAAATTACAATTATCAAACACCTCAATCTTAACTTTTGCGAGTACCCTAGCAAAACTAAGCTAAGCCTATGTGTTTCGTGTGGAAAGTTGGGTCTCACTAACAATTAAAAGATGATTCAGACGATTGTGTAAGGAACAGATCTCTTGAGACAAAGTTCCAAAAATAAGTGCTTTATTGATGAAGATTTACAATCAGCGGGAAGTGAAATGCCTCCAGGGGCGCAAGCACACAAAACAGTTGAAAGTTAAATGCGATACAAGTAAATGAAATGAAAATCATTTATTCTCTGTTCGAGAGTGTTTGATTCGAGGCTCGTTTCTTCTATGTCTTCTCTTCTCTTTTATACTCCTTTGACAGTTGTTACCATGGAACCGTTTGAACTACTGGTCGTCCTGTAACTATCCACGTTCTTCATCATGACTGACTTGTCATAGAGCTACCGTTCTAACTGCAGTCATTACTTTTACCATTGAATTGCTTGTAATCGAGGTTTCCTGGATCATGGGACATGATGAGAATGCCCTTTACTGCCTTAGTAACCATCGCTTAAGATAACAATTTGCATATGTTCTGGGCGTTTCGCAGGCTTGGGAGATAATAGCATCATCGCCCTGAATATTCATAAAGTGCTGTATTCGCCCATAGCTTGGGCGCTTTGTATACTTGGGCGATGATGGCCTCCACTACATAGCTCTGTCTTGGGCCTTTTTGGGACTGTCCTTTGAATTTCCTAATCGAGGCTTCACTCTTTGGGCCATTTAATTGGGCCTCATTTTTACGCGTCAACACCGTGAATAAATAGAGACGAAAGAGGATGCAACTTGGTCAAATATCATGCGGTTGACGAATTTATGCATATAATTCAACAGAAAAATTCAAACAAAGCTTTGATTAAAATTTTTTATGCTTATTCGATGCTTCATCCTCTAAGTGCCTGGCCATCTCCGATATCAGTCGATACTTAAGTAGGATCATGTAGACATGTGAACCATCAAGCTTTAACACTCACAAACCCGAACTCCAATGGTCAATTGTATATCACTTTGCTCTTTGAATTTACTACAAACTTCATTTACTACATTAAAACATAAAAATGAAGAATTTTGACACCTGATACGAATGATGCTCGAGTCTCCGAACGGATAACTTATTCATTGAGTGGTCATCTCATGCACATAAATGATTCAAATGATCTATTACAGTTAACAAACACTTATTCATAAACTTTTTTCTTCTTTCCACTTTTTCTCAAGTTAAATATTTAAATATATATTTGGAGGAAGAAGATGAATTGTTTTTTTTTTTTTTTAGTTTTGATTTTTAATTATGTATTTATGACTCATTTGTATTTTTTTTTTTTTTTTGAAAATTTAGGACTATGGTTGCAATTAGTTCTTTGATTTTTCTTTCCTTTTTGTGTTATTTAAATATATGACTTATTTGAATAACCCAGTGACCTACCAATTGTAGAAGCAAAGCGTGGATTGAGTTGATTGGGATGGTTGAAAGAATGGAATTAATAGAACCGACCGGCGACACACCCTTGCTGATGGTGTTATTTCACAGTTTTTAATTGAGAAAATGAATGNGGATTGAGTTGATTGGGATGGTTGAAAGAATGGAATTAATAGAACCGACCGGCGACACACCCTTGCTGATGGTGTTATTTCACAGTTTTTAATTGAGAAAATGAATGAAAATGATGATTTCCGCAATAAAAGTGTAAATAAAAGTGAAAATGAAAAACAAAATATCTATATATATATATATATATATTTGCAAGGTGTGGACATTTTGCACAATCAAGGGCTTGTATTGTTGCCCTAGAGTTTTGTGCATATGAAATTCCAAAAATGCCCTCCTGACAAAAGGTAACATAAGGAACAACCATGCTACGTTTACAATTTTATTTGATAATTTATACTTGGTAACATCATATTCATTTATTTCAAAAAATGGTTTTAAAATTAATGGTTCAAATTTTGAACAAGGTTGTCAACCATAATTGTCAAACATGATTGTGCAAATAGGTTAATTCCATAAGGAAAGTGTTTCTTTTTTACCGTGCTTTTCCTTTTTTATTACTTGAATCTTCTAATGCACTCCAAACGTGCCTTCTTCTCTCTTATTGTCAAATTCACAAATTGGGATCTCCACTCTTCCACTTTGATTAAGAGGGTGTTTGGTAGAGATTAAAATCGGATTAAAATTGAAAAACTAATCGTTATTGTTGACTTTTATTAGACGAGTGAGACCCAACAACGGCCATATTTTCAATTTTAATCTGATTAGTAGCCTTACCAAAATGATGTTATATGTCACTAAAAGGATAGAAAAGGTAATCATAAATTAAGAGGGTGTTTGGTAGAGATTAAAATCGGATTAAAATTGAAAAATTAGCCGTTATTGTTGACTTTTATTAGACGAGTGAGACCCAACAACGGCCATATTTTCAATTTTAATCTGATTAGTAGCCTTACCAAACATGCTTTAAAAAACTTCTTGATTTCTTTCTATTTTCATCAATGTAGCTCAAATTCGGGAATAGCCTAAAACATGAAAATTAATCCAAATAAATAACAATCAACACAAAAATATATTATATATACTAACATAAAGTCTTCATTTAAGAGACGCAAGTGTAATAATTAGTAGGACAAAAATGTGTTTAGTCCTTTTGCTCATGCTTCTACCATCATATTTATGCCTTCATTGGCAGCACTTGAGAAAACATCCATAAATTATGTGTAGTGTAATAATTTTCTGTTTCAAAGATGGCTGAGTTGACAAAGCATTGGATTGTTAATCCATTGTATGATTTATTCATACTCGGTCTCTTTCCGGTTCCGTTGATGACTTAATTTATTTATTTACTTTTTCAATGTTTTGAAATCTTAGTTAAATGTGTGGAATATATAAAATCCTAAGAAAATTTGAATATTAACCAACGAAAACCCCTTCTGAATTTTATTCTTCACGTCTTGGATCATTAGATTGGAATCTAAAGATGAAGAGAAAAACAAAAAATATTACTACGTTATAAACGAAGATCAAATCAATTTAAGGTATTCCCATAAGCCTATCTAAGAAAATAGAAGATTTGTCAACAGTACATTGTTGATTTATGCTTCCATGCTATCTTGAATTGCGTTGAAGGATCTCATTAACTAGTTGATTGATGTCGTTTCCCCTAGCCTGCATGAGATATAGTATCGTTAATAGTACAATACACTGGGAAAAGAAGATAGAGATAGACAAATCATGTGTAATTCACTTACCTTTATTCCAATAGAAATTGCCCTTTTTAGCTTGACCAGCTCACCTAATCTTAAAGAACCCTCTTTTTTATCATTGATGATGATGAGTGGCACCTTTCTTGAAGCAGCCAGAGCTGGTAGACATTTTGTCAACCAGCGTGGATTGCAATCAGATGCCAACAGTACGGCCTACATTCATAACAAATTAACTTAATTTTCTTAAGAAAAAAGTTAAAACATAAGAATCAACTCACGCGACAAAGTACGAAGATGCTAATAACGGTCAAACTATCAAGTTGTCAAGATAAAAAATACTTTATTTGATGTCTTTGATAGTAGGTATTACTTGTTCATACATAGGACTTAAGTCACATGACAATGGCAGATAAATGGAGAACCCATTAACGGTTCTCATCATCTGGCAATTCGATCAAATAAAGAAAGCGATAAACTTCTATCCTCAGAATGTAAACTAGCCTTGAGAACGGGTTTTCAAAAAGTTTCTCCTAAGCACATCCACAGATCTAACAGGGTCTAGAAGATTAATCAAGTTAGACAAGAAAATGCAACAAATCGAAAGGATCACCAGGCTTCAAGAGTTTATGCACCAAGTTTTGTTATCTTCTAGTTCACATTTTAGTGTGAATTACGAATCTATTATAGAACTGAAAGTACTCTAGTGCTTGAAACATCAGTCGAACCATTTTTGGCAATAATTCATCTAATGGTATTGTAATACTAAACCGAATTCAAAGTTGTGTTTGTGTATTTGGATATCTAGGAGTTATAGATGTATTGTTATCATGTGATGCATGCACTTGAATTATTCCTATACTTTCTATGTGCATGAAACATCGTACGGGGAAGTGAACTCATGTTTGCTAAATACACGAATATCCTAGACAAAAGCATTTAATAATTTATTAATACGTGTCCTAGGTTAGCTCAAGCTTCTTATGCACCTTTAGTAATTTCCTTCTATGTGCATGAAACATTGTACGGGAAAGTGAACTCATATTTGCTAAATACATGAATATCCTAGACAAAAGCATTTAATAATTTATTAATACGTGTCCTAGGTTAGCTCAAGCTTCTTATGCATCTTTAGAAAGGAAAAATTTTCTCAAAGAAACAATCAAATACTCCCTACATGCCATTTATATAGGCTTGTTTTGTTTTTCACACCGATTAAGAAATCTTATTTAGGGTGTGTTTGAACCACATTATTTTGGAAGAATATATTCTGAAATAGTAGATTGATGGAGAGTGTGTGGTTGAAAAAGAAGGAAAAGTTATTGATGTGATGAAAAATATTATTTTATTCAAGAATGTGTTGTTGAAAATGAGTAGAAAAATGAAAATGAAAAATTTAATGTGGCTCAAACAAGGGCTTAATGTTATTGGAAAAACAATTTTTGGTAAAAAATTTTCTAGTTTACCCTCATTTAGTTATCAATAACTAGTAGTAAATTATTATTGGAAGTAGTAAAGAAATAAGGGTATATTAGAAAATGAACAAAACAAAACATTTTTAATAAAGAAACAAGACTATATAATTGGGACAAGAAAATAAGGAAAGTGAGCGTATATAAATGGTACGGAGGGAGTAGTTGATATCACTTAGAACTCTGCCTTGAGAAATCCCAAGCAATTCTATTATGTCTGCGGGAATGTCTTCTTCTAATTCATCTAGTTCATGTGCAGCCTACACAATGCCCTGCTACTCTCAAGAACCTATAAATAATCATGTACTGCCCAGCATTTTTCTTGAAGGTTAATCCAAGAAATCAAAGTAATGTTTTCTCGAGTCAACCTAGCCTCCTGTTAGAAATATTTTTCAAGTTCCAGTTCCCTAAAAACTAGCTCTTGCAATGCTATTTGGAATGAAAATATAAAGGCTTTCAATCTAACTGAAACACTCCTGAAGCTGTCAAAAACAGGTTTAATTGTTCAATTAACTCCGGTCAGATGGATGACAGTGGCAAATAAGTAACCTGAAGTTGAACGGGAGGTGCTTTTCTATCATCACACTTGCTGGATTTGAGAAGATGGTCAGAGGAACAACTTTCAGTCCCAAGATTTGGGGGCATCCGTTGGAGCACACGCGTTACCTCATTCACCCCGATTGAAAATTGTTGCTGATAGATTACAAATAGACTCATCCAAAATTTATCGAAGGGGGAAAGAAAATTAAAAAGAACAAAAAACAGAGTGCACTACAAAAGACAAAATTTATCTGCAAGAGGAATAGCTACAAATGAACCTTAAGCCAAAATTTATCAGTCAAAGCTGCGTTCAAGGCTCCTTTTGATTCAATCTGGCTGCTCAAACAAACAATTACAAAGTTTCCCTTGATTTTAACAGATTGTAAAATACATTCATAGTTATGTAGTTAAATATAATAAAAAGCGTTGGCAATTATACCTCTGGATAGATTTGAGAAGACGAACAAGGTCTTCACCTTCAAAGCAACTGCTAATTACATAAGCATAAAGTTAGTTAGCAATCAATTACGAATTCACGATAACCAAATACACACAGAGGGACATACAATTGATTTTCCAACGGATTTCCAATCGAATTGGAGAAGGCTCCTTGGTTGGATTCCTGGGTGCTTCTTTTCCTGATTCGCATCTTTGACCTTTTTCTAATGGATTAGTTTTGCATCTGGTTTGAACTCCTGTCTACTTTAATTTAGGGATTTAAACACCTTTCACGCCCCCCAATGGGTTGGATCCGATTCATATCCGGTTTACCGTTTAGTTATTATTTTTATTTTTATATTATTATATTATATAATTTTAACAATGATGCTATAAGTATATGGAGGAGGGGGGTGATTTTATGTGAGGGGCCTGGTAAGCCTTGACTGAGAGGGGATGGGGGGAACGGGGAAAGGGGTTTTTTTTTTTTTTTTTTTTTTTTTTAACATGTGGGCCTGCTAGTGTGAGCGGCCTGGCAGGCCCCTAGCAATAATGCTCCAGTACTAAGAGCATTATTGTAATTTTAATACTATATTCACACCAAATTTTTTAATATCTAAATCACATTTAAATTGGATGAAATGTTTATAGCTTTTACAGATTATCACATTTATGTCTCAATTTGTTTTTATAACATTCTTATTTTTAAATTAACCTAAATTTCTTAATAATATTTTTAAATGAAAATCATGATTAAAGACAAAATTTTCTAGTCAATGAAACATTAAAAATAAAAACGTGACGAAAAAAAAGTTAAGGATACATTGTAATAATGAATAAAGGTTGTTGACATTGAAAAATGTATTAACAAAATTTAAGCCAACTTAAAGTATGAATGTCGATTTATGGGGAATGACTCAAAGGATTTGATGATCATAAG
>CAIGRO010019238.1:0-17336 GCA_903798355.1 Fraxinus baroniana
CTTGCGGGATTATTTTGCAACACATATTTTAATTCTATTTTGCATTTCTACTTAAGTTAATCTAAGCGCTACTGTCGTCATTCCTTTAAATTTACATGCTAAGGTCGCTTGGTGGTGAACTTCTTCCAAAGAATTTGGAGATTGAACAAACTTTCATTGTAGGCAAAGGAAAGCTAGAGTAGCACAATAGGAAAACCAAGAATAACTACCAATGGAAAAAACAAAAGATTGAACCAATGAGAAATCGTGCAGTTTTAGGCATGCATAGAGGAAGAAGAAGACGGAAACACATTGTTTAGGGATTTCTTATCACCATTCTTTGTCCAAAGTCAATCAAGTATTGTACACCCCCTATTCGAATAGCCGAACTTTTAGTNAAAACCAAGAATAACTACCAATGGAAAAAACAAAAGATTGAACCAATGAGAAATCTTGCAGTTTTAGGCATGCAAAGAGGAAGAAGAAGACGGAAACACATTGTTTAGGGATTTCTTATCACCATTCTTTGTCCAAAGTCAATCAAGTATTGTACACCCCCTATTCGAATAGCCGAACTTTTAGTCGGAAACTAATTGCATCCAACTCTTCCAAAATGGCCATCAGTTCTACGGATTGGCAAAAGAAAATCCACATACACATATATCCCAGTCCTTGGATATGTGTCAACATTTCAGGTACCAAGGAATATCAGAAGATGCTATTAGACTAAGGTTATTCCCATACACCCTATGGGATAAGGTACTAGAATGGTTGAATTCACTTCTTGTGGCGAGCATAACTACGTGGAATGATCTGGCTTACAAATCCTGCACTAAATTCTTCTTACCAGCCAAAGTAGTAAGGATGAGGTACGAAATATCAATCTTTAGTCAGGGTAAGTTTGAGTTATTTAATGAAGCTTGAAACAGGTTTAAAAACATGCTAAGGAAATGATCTTAACATAGGTTCAACAAAAAGACATAAATCAGATTTTTCTATACAAGTCCACTTCCTTCTTTTAGAAGCATGGTGGATTCATCGTCCAATGGCTCCATAATCACAAGAACTATCGATGGAGCATAGGAATTGTTTGAGAAAGCTATGTGATCATCGAAGCATGTGGTACAAAGAAATCAGACGTAGTATACAAGGTTGACACCTACTCGGCTATATCTACTAAAATTAACTCTATATTTCACAAAGTGGAAATTATATCACAACCTATAAATGAAACACGAGCAAGAAAGCTGAATTATGAAGAGTGTGGAGTGAAGCATAGTACAATTGAGTGTCCAATTCTTTCAAAGGGAATGGAGCGAGTAGAATACGCGCAATGGGGTCAACGTTAGCAAAATAACCCACATTCTGACACACACAATCCTAGGTAGTAAAATCATCTAAATTTTTCATGGGGAGGCAATCAAAATCGAAATCACAACAAGTCTTAAGGGCAGTATCAGCAGGAGAAGAAACTCCAATTGGAGGAGATGTCTAGAAAATTAATGGAGAAGACTAACAAATATATAGAAAAAAGCAATCAATTTGAAAGGATGATCGATACAACTCTCCACAATTAGGGGACTGCAATTAAGAACCAAGAAACACATGTGGGACAAATAGCACTTTTTATGATAGGAAGATCTTCAGGTACACTGCTAAGTAACCTTGAAGTGAATCCCAGGGAACATGTCCAAGCCATTACTATACGAAGTGGGGTTCAATTATCTAAAATAATGTGAAGAGAACCACTGCAAATAAAGAAACAGTACCAACTTCTGATAAAGATCGTGAGGAGAAGATTGAGCAACACAGGGAAACATTTGTAAAAGAAGCCTCAGATATACTACGAGCTAAAATACCCACCCCTATAAATCAACATGAACCACCAACTCCTTTTTCCAGAGATAAAAAAAGCAAAAGATGGATCAGCATTACATGAAATTTCTGGAGGTTTTCAAGAAGATTCACATCATCATTCCGTTAGCTGAAGCACTTACACAGATACCCAATTATGTCAAATTTTTAAAGGACATCTTATCAAACAAACGTAATCTGGAGGATCACAAAACTATAATGTTGACAGAGAAAAGCAATGCAAGAATTTAGAAAAAGCTTCCTTTAAAACTAAAAGACCCAGGGAGCTTTACTCTATCCTACACTATTGGAAATTATTATTTTGATAAAGTTCTATGTGATTTGGGTGCCATTATTAATCTAATGACACTCTCTATTTTCAGAAAACTTGGATTAGAGGAAGTTAAAGCAACCATGATAACTCTGTTGCTGGTCGATAAATCATTTACTCATCTACGTGAAATCATAGAAGACATTTTGGTAAAGGTTGGGAGGATAATATTTCCAGGAGATTTCCTTATTCTGGATATGGAAGAGGACAAAGATGTACCACTCATATTGGGTCGATCAATTTTAGCAATTAGAAGGGCTCTAATAGATGTACAGGGAGGTCAACTAATTCTAAATATAGGAAGGAACAAGCTTCTTTCAATATTTTCAAGGCTATGAAATATCCTACAGAGTCAGACAGTCGTTTTTAGATTGACGTGGTTGACAGTGTAGTTTATGATACGTTCCAATTACAACATCCATCTTACATTTATGAAGGCTATATCATGCATTCCGAGTCCATTCACACCGATTCTACAGAGATTGAGGTTCGTGCAAGATTTTTTGTAAACAAATCCACCATATATGTGAAAGAGAAATGCTGAGGAGCTGGGAACTGGTCTACCAAAACCACTGCCATCAATTCAACAACTACCGAAGTTAAAGCTCAAACAACTACCACATCACCTTCGTTATGCTTACCTGGGAAAAGTGTCCACACTTTTGATCATAATTTCGAACTCAATCAGCAAGATGAAAGAAGAGATTACTTAGGGTGTTGAGAGAAAATTGGTGGTCTATTGTTGACATAAAAGGGATCGGTCCTCACTTTGCATTCATAAGATTCTCATCGAAGAAAACTTCAAACCGAGCATTGATGGGCAGCGAAGACTTAATCGAAACATGAAGGAAGTGGTTAGAGATGAGGTGATTAAACTCTTGGATGTAAGAATAATTTATTCTATCTTAGACAACGCTTGGGTCAGCCCGATTAAAGTTGTACCAAAGAAAGGGGCCATCACATTGGTTGAGAATGAAAATAATGAGTTGATACCGACTGAGAAGATTACGAGATAGAGAGTTTGCATTGACTACTACAAATAAAATACTGCTACTCGAAAGGATCATTTACCACTCTCTTTCATTTATCATATGTTGGAATGGTTGGCGGGTCATTCACATTACTATTTTCTCGACAATTATTCAAGATATAATCACATCCCAATAGTTCCAGATAACTAGGAGAAGACTATATTCACTTGTCCCTATGATACTTTTGACTACCGTAGGATGTCATTCGGCTTATGCAATGCTCCTGCCACCTTTCAACAGTGTATGATGGCCATTTTCTCCGACATGGTGGAAACATTTGTAGAAATTTTCATAGATTATTTCTCTGTGTCTTGTTCGTCATTCGATGAATGTTTAGAGCATCTGGGCTTGGTCCTACAGTGATGTAAGGAGACAAACTTAGTATTAAATTGGGAGAAGTGTCATTTTATGGTACATGATGGCATAATATTGGGACATTGCATTTCATCTTAGGGGATCGAGATTGATAAAGTAAAGATCAAATTTATTGTAAACCTACCTCTACCCATAGCAGTTAGGAGAGTTCGTAGTTTTCTTGGGCATGCAGGATTTTATCGATGCTTTATCAAAGATTTTGACAAATTACGAAGCCTCTTTGCAACTTACTAGTCAATGATATGCCTTTTGAATTCTCTGCGAAGTACTTATTAGCTTTTAGTACTTTAAAGGAGAAGTTTATTTCAGCACATATAATCACAACACTAGATTGGAGTCAGCTATTTGAACTAATGTACAATGCCGCTGACTACATAGTAGGGACAGCGAGTAGGGAAAATGTTTCATGTCATTTACTACGTGAGAAAAATATTGAATGACGCACAATTCAACTATGCCACTACCAAGAAAGAGCTCATGGTCGTAGCCTATGCCTTTGATAAATTCTAATTCTATCTTGTTGGGTCAAAGGTCATAGTCTATACCGTACACGGTATTGAAATATCTGATGACAAAGAAGAATTCCAAGCCAAGATTGATCTGTTGGGTTCTACTACTGCAAGATTTCGATTTGAAAACTAGGGATAAAAAGGGCAGTGAAGACGTGGTGGCCGATCACTTTTCTCATCTAAAACGAGGAACGTAAGACGAGTAAGTGGAAATTAACAAAGTTTTTCAAGATGAACAAATATTTAGCATGGAGGTTATACTTTGGTATGTAGACATTGTGAACTATTTGGTCAAATTCATTTCTCTACCAGATTACTCAAGTTATCAATGGAAGAAATTTTTATATGAGCTCAAATACTACTTTCGGGAAGATCCTATTCTCTACCATCTATGAGATGATCAGATTATTCGGTGATGTATTCCCGATGAAGAAATACTATGCATTCTTGAACATTATCATACATCTGCTTATGCGGGGCATTCTGGAGCATCGAAAACAGCAACAAGGATTCTACAATCAGGTTCTATTGGCCATCAATATTCCGGGATGCTTTTGAATTTGTAAAGCATTGTGACCGGTGTCAACGGACGGGTAATATTTCGAGAAGGAATGAAATGCTTTTAAACAGCATCCTTGCAGTGGAACCTTTTGATGTATGAGGAATAGATTTCATGGGACCGTTTCCACTATCATTTTCAAATCAATACATATTTATTGCCATTGATTACGTCTTCAAATGGATGGAAGCAGTAGCTTTGCCAACCAACAATGCTAGAGTGGTGATTGGATTCTTAAAGAATACTATTTTTACCCATTATGGCACTTCTTGAGCTATAATCAGTGATGGTGGCAAACACTTTTGCAATCGACATTTTGAGTAACTGTTGGCTAAATATGGTGTCTGACATCATGTAGTAACTCCATATCATCATTAAACAAGCGAACAAGTTGAAATCTATAAATAGGGAGTTAAAAAGGATACTAGAGGTAATAGTAAATTCCTCGAGGAAAGATTGGTCTAAGAAACTTGACGATGCACTATGGGCCTACAGGACAGCATTCAAAACACCCATAGGCATGTCTCTATACAAGTTGTTTTTTGGGAAAGCGTGTTATTTGCCAGTTAAGTTAGAGCAACGAGCATATGGACAATCAAGAATTAGAACTTTTATTTGAAGGCAGCTGGTGAAAAGAGGTTGCTTCAACTAAATGAAATGGATGAATTCCGGTTGGAAGCATATGAAAACACAAAACTATATAAGGAACGTACTAAGAGATGGCACAATATACACATTTAGTGACGAGAGTTTGTAATGGGGTAGAAAGTGTTGTATAATTCTAGACTCAAGCTCTTTCCAAGAAAATTGAGGTCAAGGTGTTCGGATCCATACACTGTTACAAATGTACTTCCATACATAGCTGTTGAGATCTACCATGAACAAAAACAGAACTTCACAGTTAATGGATAACGGCTGAAATACTATTGAAGCAGTGAATTCTACAAGAGTAATTTGTCAATTGTGTTTTTCGGAATCAACACGTGCTTTCAAGTTAGCAGTGATTTTGGAGTAAATTTCATGGCATACACGCACACACAGTGTTTTAAAATGTGTTCTGACAAGTAGTGGGGGCTTTGGAATGCAGGACTTTTAGTGAGAAATTGACCAAAAAATGAGCTTACATGGAATTTAATACATTTTCAAACATTTTTCTTGTTGACCTCATTCGCTACATTTATATGGACTTATTTGCACGAGAATCGAAATCGAGCCCCCGATGGTCAAAACAAAGAAATTTTTTTTGAAAAAAAGAAATGACCAGCATGCTGGTAGAGCCATACGACCACAAGGGTCAATCAGGCAAAAATTTACCTGGACCTAGTGCTCCATGCGGCCGCATGGAGTATTTTCTTTAACTCCACACATCACTCACACACCTAAACACTTCAAACAACACACACACACAAGCACCCCTCACCAACATACGCGAACACATACACTCATCCATTTCACTCTTAAGCTTCTAACAAACACCCAATTACACACACATAACACGGGTTTAACCCTTAACATCACATCCTACATTAAGGTATGTTCTTAGATCCTTTTTGCCTCATCTTAAGTACTTTCTTAGTTGCTTTAGGCATGAAATTGGATGATTGAAAAGGAGTATAGGAATCAAGTAGTGTTGGAGTGTTTGATTGTTAGTTGAATTGGGCTTGATTAACACCAATACCATGGAATTTTTATGCAAAAAAAATGCTATACCTTCAAGGTGTTTGTTCGAATGCCTAAGTGAAAGTTTTTGATGCATTAGCATTATTTTTGAATTTGACATGATTAGTATATGTTTTAGAATGATTTTTGTATTAAATCCCATTGTAATATGAATTGGAAAACACCAACGCCCAAATTTTCACATGCAGCCATGACATGAGTTCCTATAAGTCACTTCGCATCTCTTACTTTTTCCCCTCCATTTTCTAACCTAAATGAAGTCAGTTTGATCTCAATTTTAGATATATGTTAGACTACTATACCTACTTTCATATACCTAGAGGTTGTTTAAGAAATTTTCAACTTTTCTCGACAATGTCACATTTTCCCTCTTTGTGCCATGTTATTTGTTTTTTGAGCCACATTTTAACATATCTTATATGTTATCCATCTTCCTGATATATTTTGTCACACATAGTATCACTACATTATTTATCCTTTGTTTGGTCAAGTATATGACACATGTGACTATGCATAAGGCTTGCTTATTTGGACATTTATTTTCGGATTCCACGCACCCTCACCTTCATTTTTTGCATTACATATGACTTACATGTTTCATTTATTCTTTGTGTTACAGAATACTTCTTAAACGCATGTCCAAGGAAAAGGAAAAGGTTGGCTCCACTTCGCATACACCCCAAACACAGACACTTGAAGGGGATGTAAGGCAATTCCTAAACAGCGAAGCTCGTATCAAATACTCCAAAGTAATATCTCATTGGGCAATCAACCCCGAGCGATCAGTTAAACTTGTTGACTTCTCGAGTTTTAAATTAATCACTTTAGCTCAAAATTGTGGCTGGGAGGATTGGTAGAGAGACCATACCCTATTTAAGAAAGTCTGGTTTGGGAATTCTATGCCAACTTTAACAGTAAGATTGACACACTCGAATCTTAGGATCAGCACCAGATATGGGTAAGAAATAAATGGATTATGTTTACACCTGAGGTCATTCATAATTATTACCAATTATCGTAGAACAATGTGGTTCCAATCCCTGGTGACTTCCATTAGTATGAAGTAGCAGAAGTGTTGCTTGGGCGTGAAAATGCATGGCCACTACAAATGGCTGAATGGTATCCTAAGGTCTATTTTCTCTATCATTTGGTTTGGGGACACAAGATTGATCTCGCTACCTTTATCTATGAGCAGATCCTTGCAGTGGGAGTTTGATATTTTTAAGTTTAATCAGTGGTATCTACAAGATATTAGGCATCATAATCCCACCAAGGAAACTCCCCGATAAACCTAGCTCATTCATCAAGCGCATTACATTGGAGGCACAATAGGGGTCGGTAGAAACACAGAAAGAAGTTAGCATGGGAGCACCAAAGACGGCAGCAACACAGCAAGATGGTGGAGATATCGAGTTACCTCAGACACAGCCACCACCATAGGACGTCAATACATAGCTGTTGAAGTAGATGTTTGCTAACATAACACGCTCTAGTTGGGACATTCATAATCTTCAACCAGCCTTTGGGGCCATAAGCACTGAAATGTAGATGATGTAGAATGATTTGTAGCTATTTGGACACTTCACTTCTATTGCCAGTGGGGAGGTTGAGCATGTATGTCGGGGAAGTAGATGGGATTTATTTGTGAGCAAATGAGACATAGGATCGGCTAGGCAGCATTGAGACAGAAGTTAGAGAGCAGACTACTGTCATTCGGGGATCTTCAGGCTGAGCTATCTCAACAGTCTGAGTTGATGCAACAGATCTTTGCCCGATTATCTCCACCACTGGAGACGATACTGCAAGTTCCAGTTTTCCACCACCACTTCTATATTGATCGGGGGGTAGCAGTTATTCTATGTGCTTTTAATTTCTAATTGTTTTCAATTATGCCTACTTAAATTTTATCGTATTCCAACATTCAGGGCAATGTTAGGCTTTAGTTTGGGGGTTACATAATCTTCCATCAATAGCTGTGTTCATTTGCTAGTTTCTATGTGTTTGTCGAGTGAAAAAATAAAAAAAGAAAAAATTGAATTTTGTTTTATGCAATTTTCATTTAGTTATTTTCAGTTTTTAGTTGTGTGGAGTTGTATGCTTGTGTGGGTTTTATAGCCTTACCGACAATGATGTGGATATTGTAATAGAATTTACTAGGAACTGTGGATATGGGGCACAATTTGATTGACCAATACCTATTACGTAAAACTTGACATAATCATTGCACTGTACTCATGTTTTACATATTGAGTTGATGATTTGATTCATTATTTAGAATATAGTTGAATGTATTAAATAAAACCGAATAACCTTTTTTTGTACTAAACCATGATCCATTTTTAGAATAGTTTGGGGGTGGTTGAATTGTCGCAAGGGAACATTGAGATGGGTAGGGGTTCCGTGCACGTTATTTTCTTATATGGAGTATTGTAAACCAATGAGATGAATATGTTGTGAAAGTCTTAAATTAGGAGATGTTCTAGAGGTTGATTGGCTGAAAAATAAGGGGTATAGAACTAGTCACCATGTGAATTAAAAAAAATAAAAAATCTTCTCAAGCCCATTTAACTCGAGTGAATAAGCTTGCAAGGGTTTAAAATATGATGTCATATGGTCATCATCAGCCTAAAGCTCGTTACATGGGTTACATAGAAAGCAAATGAGAAAATATTTATCCAAAAAAATAGTGAAAAATACATTGACTAAGCCTCAAGATATTCAGTTGATAGAACTACACCTTTAATACGAGGCAAGTAGCTTAGTTTAGTCTTAACGGTTGAAGTAATCAAAAAATAAGAGAGTCTCTACTTGTTGAAATGTAAACTTATGATAGTACTATCCATCCAAACTAAGAGAGGGTACTGAGTAGAATGTAAATGAGTTTAGATTTAGAACACACCTCGGGAAACTGAGTGAAAAGAATAATTTTGGGGGTATGTGTATCTCTTGGGCGAAGAAAGGAAACACATGACCATTGCAGGTTGGAAATAAACCAATCATTAACTTGATATGTTGACATGATTTCACACACACGTTGAGTTTTACACTCAACAGGTAAATGTTGATTTTAAATTGTGTACTATTGACATTGTTCCTTGTGCTAGTCAATGAATACCAATCCTGAGACATGGCATATTATCAACCAGTGTTTTGTGTAGAATGAAGTCATTTTCTTGTTTGAGGACAAGTAATGGTTTAAGTTTGGGGGATATGATAAGTTCATTTTTCAACACTTATTTTGCTACAAAACATGACTAATTGTGGATAATTAATGTTTGAATATGGCTTAATTTTAGATTATTTCATTTTGTATCACTATACTGATAGATGTAGTCAACGCAAGAGAAAAGATACGAAAAAGGACCAATATGAAAGAAAATGAAGTTCAGGGACCAAAGTGCAAATAGCCAAAAAATGGCGCAAAGCACGACTCAAGAATGTAAATGAACTAGCTCATAATTTGATGAGTACATTGGATGTTAGATGGAGAATGAAGAAAACAGGTTAAAATGAGAGAGAAATTGTTTGAGGACCAAAGTGAGAGAGATTGAAGGTTTCTCTACCATACAGTCACATGGAAGTGTGCAGGGAAGTAAAGGGCTCATTTTTATGAACCACGTGGTAGCATGCATTCGGCGCGAGAAATCTGGTCTCAATATTCCGCTCAAATACTTTAGGTAATCAATTTGGGGTTGGATAACGAGGGGAAAGACATTACTACACAGAGGAAAACCCTAGAATACATATCGAAGAAGATTTTGAGGCAAAAATTACAAGGAAAAACACCAAATTCATGGGTTTCAAGCATAATATTGATCGGGTGATCTCTTTTCTGCAATTATTTTTGTGTTTTATTATTTTCTCCATGTTATGCTAGATATTTATGTACTAGGAGAATGATGGACCATGTGATGTAATCTTAATTCCTATTTTTACAATTTTTTATATTAAACACGTTTTCTGAAGTTGAATGATTTATATGTATTTAATTTTTCTCCACAATTATATGCGCAAA
The DNA here is from genome assembly GCA_903798355.1 of Fraxinus baroniana. NCBI lineage: Eukaryota > Viridiplantae > Streptophyta > Magnoliopsida > Lamiales > Oleaceae > Fraxinus > Fraxinus baroniana. Next base: position 10,334 of record CAIGRO010019238.1, read on the forward strand.
TGATTGTTTGAATTTGGTGGCATATTTCATGCATTCGAGAGAAGGGAAATGGACTCGACAAGATATAAACCATCGTAGGATCCGATAGGGATAGAGATGTACATACTGCTGTGCCTTACGTGAACCTTTAAGTGTTCGTAAAAATTCATATATTCCTGTATATTTGCATTCGTCATAGGGATATAGGCGGGTCATATATGAGAGTAGGTTCAACAATACTTGAGAGAGACTGTTGGATAGTATATGAACAATGATTCTTCAAACAATAACTTCGTTGTCAATTTGTAAAATTGGGATAAAAGAGATCATTGCATGAGGATTCATGATCCTAGTGCGTCTTTCATTCATTGAATCTAACAACTCGTTTTATAGCACTATTTTGCATTTTAGTTCACTTGGTTTACTTGCAATCATTTTAGTAAATTAGTTTAGCCATAATTTTTATTTACAACATAAACGTGATGTTTTCTTGATTCGGCTAAGGTCAAGGTAGAAAAAAAAATTAAACTAAATCAGTCCCTGTGTAAATGATATCCGGAACTCTAAATTCCACTTTATTATTTGTTAAGAACTGTACACTTAAGGTGGTTTTAAAACGAACAATTATTTTTGTGAAGTGAAATAGGCTCGACAAGATATGAATCATCGTAGGGTCCGATAGGGATAGGGATGTACTGCTATGCCTTACGTGAATCTTTAAGTGTTCACAAAAATTCATATATTTCTATATATTTGCATTCGTCATAGGGATATAGGTGGGTCATATATAAGAGTAGGTTCAACATTACTTGAGAGAGACTGTTGGATAGTATAGGAACATTGATTCTTCAAACTATAACTTCGTTGTCAATTTGTAAAATTGGGATAAAAGAGGTCATTGCATGAGGATTCAAGATCCTAGTGCGTCTTTCATTCATTGAATTTAACAACTCGTTTTATAGCATTATTTTTAATTTTAGTTCGCTTAGTTTACTTGCAATCATTTTTGTAAATTAGTTTAGCCATAATTTTTATTTACAACATAAACATGATGTTTTCTTGATTCGGCTAAGGTCAAGGTAGAAATTTCTTTTTAACTAAATCAGTCCCTGTAGAAATTATATCCGGAACTCTGAATTCTGCTTTATTACTGGTTAAGAACCTTACACTTAAGGTGGTTTCAAAACGAACAATTATTTTCGTGAGGGGAAATAGGCTCGACAAGATACAAATTATCGTAGGGTCCAATAGGGATAGGGATGTACTGCTATTCCTTAAATGAATCTTTAAGTGTACACAAAAATTCATATATTCACAGGAATATAGGCGGGTCATATATGAGAGTAGGTTCAACATTACTTGAGAGAGATTGTTGGATAGTATGGGAATGATATCCAAACTCTAAATTCCACTTTATTACTTGTTAAGAACCGTACACTTAAGGTGGTTTTAAAATGAACAATTATTTTTGTGAACACTTATTATCTAAAGCAAAACCATTAGATCTTTCGAGAAGCAGTCCTCCTACAAATCCAATCCTTTGAGGAAGCACAAGAAACGAAAAACTAGTTGCAGATTGCTTGTGAGAAGCCTTAACAGGGGTGCAAAAAATTTGATGGAAAAGAAGTGGTCGGATTCTAAATTTGCTAATTGAAGTTGTCCAGTTACGGAAGCTAAAAATTATGTGATAAAAGTTGGTTTGATTACTAGGGCACGAATCACGATATTATATAAGTGTCGTAATACTACATTTTTCATCATTGAGCTGGTTCTGGATTCATGTAAAATTTCCTGGATCTTTTCATGGAGACTGGTAAGACATTAATCGCATTCCAACTTGGGGCCTAGTCCGCTGAACTCAAGGCTAGAAAAATAGCTACTCAAATCAGGTCAGTTGATAAGGCATATGAAAAAAAAAATTGGTGGAAAAGAAGTGGTATGCTTTGGAAAATTGTAACTGTACTATTCGGTTTATTTGTTCTTATGTTTTTTTCTTTAAATGAAGTGTTCGAGCTCTTATTGAATGACATTGATACAAGCTAATAACTTTCATTTCAGACAACTTTCGTCTCCTTTGTTTCCCCCATATAATAAAAAATATTTTAAAAGGAATAAAAATTTAAGACTTGAATGAAATAAATAATAGCAATCATATATAAAAATAAATTTAATATTCAGTATTATTAATATAATATAGATTTTTAAAAAAATAAAAATATATATTTAAATTTAATTATAAATTAGTTTATATAAAATTTTATAATTTAATTAAAAAGTAAATTTTTTTTTTCAGAAAAATGAAAAAGATTATCAGAATACAATTTAATTGTTTTATAAACAATAAGAGAGAGAAAAACAAAAATATAAACTAATATAATAAATAGAAAAAATAAATTTTAATCATAACTCTAATATTCGTAGAATAGAAAAATGAAATAGAAATATTGAAAAAAACAGTTACATATTAATTTCTTTTTTTATTTTATGTGAAAGTCTCTCAAAATCTTGTGATTAATGAGAGATAAATTTTGATTTTTTATTTTAGTACTTTTTGCTTCAAAGTTAGTACTATTTGAATACATCATGACTTTTAGAGACTTTTTAAGAGTTTATAAAAATTTCAATTGAATACATCAATACATTTAGAGAGTCTCCAAAAGTCTATATTGAATGTCCCTAAACTTTTTAAATTCCAAAAAGTCATTAAAAGTCTCGACTGAATACAACCCTAAAGGAAATCAAAGCAGATAAACTTTAGAGCTACACAGAACTCCATTCGTCAAAATAAGCAAATGCCAAAAATTAGAGAAGATTCATCCTCAGAAACTTCCTTTTCCAATCAAAACCCATAAACGAACCAATATCAAAACCATATCTTTTGTCAAATTTCGTAGCTTCCACTGCCAAAAAATTCAAATAGCCAACAAAAGAATAGCAACAATAATTAAAAATATTGTTAAAAACAAAAAACTCACTTCGCATTTTCATTCAAACCTACAATAAAATTAGGGTTCCTCCAATTTGGAAATTGGGAGTCTTGAATTGTAATGCTTCTACATAGTAAAATCCGTGGGCATCTAAAAAGTAAAGGAAAACATGGGGCTTTGTTATGACCGAATAGGGCTTGATACAAGGAACATGTGGTGGCAACAACATTTGAATCAGTTGAAATTTAGGCTGAATTTATTGTATATTCATTCAATTCAAAGGTTATTTATACAAGATCTAAATTAATCCCATTGACAAATCGAACTCATATAAACTATCTATACATTCTAATCTATATGTAACTCATCCAAAACATCTATAAATTTTAAATCTCCCGTCAAGTTGTTGCCTAGATAATTGTTAGGTATTTGATGTAATTGGCAAGTTTGTGAACAAAAGAGACTAAAATTAATATGTTGTAGAAGTCAAGAAGTTACTTGCAAAGAGTTGAAATTGTGTTATATTAGGTCTAGGGTTCAAAAATGGAAAAGAAGGAATAACGGTGCTGGAATTTTGCTTACTTGTCGTTAAAATTAGGCTAAAGCGTCATAAATAGAAACTGTGTCGCTTGCCTGTCACCAGGACTTTGCTCGAGCAACACAATGTCACTCGACTGTCGCTGAGCTTTCGTTCGAGCGATAAGGCTATCCAAAAAACTTTAATTTGCGTCTTTAAGGCTTTTTGTCCAGCTCATTCAACCCTAACCCTATCATATAAATACTAGAACGCTACATAACGTAAATTCGAAGGTTGAAACATAGAGAGAACTTGATAGTTTCATCTTTTCAGCTTTCAATTCATTAAGAGACTTCAACCTTCATTGATTTGATTATACTTGACGAAGAAAACATCAGTTCTAATCCAAATTTATCCAAATTTACTGAGGAACATGGAGTTCTTCGAGAATCCACAGGAGATAGACGAATCTACAAAGCAAGAGGTTAAAGTATGTAAGAGGGCTTTGATTTTGCAGTCAAGAAGTTGGTACAAGATTAAACAATCTAGAAGGTCTATCAAATTGCAGTTAGGATTTGGTGTAGGGGCACATAATCAAGGAGGATTGTCACGTAATTAGAAAGTTCGTATCATCATCTTGTTGGCAGACTGTAAGTTCGATCGTTTATAGTGAATTTTGACTGGCAAAGAACTCAGAATTTTTATCGAGTTGGGTTTTCTTCGTGATCATACTGCGTGTTATTTACTGATTTTTTTACTGTTTTTATATTATGTAGTATTCAAACGTAGGATAATTTAATTTTAATCATCTAGAGATAATTTATTAGTGGCATGTTGCGGTTGATTATAATTTTTAAATTCTGCATTTACATCTATTCACCCACTCTAGGTGTAGTTTGGGTTGAATCTCATTATTTCAATTGGTATCGGAGCCTTATTTTGATTCCTGGCCCATAAATTTATCTAGATGAGTCAATCTCTATCCGTGCCTCCATTTTTTATAGACGTAACTATGCTTATTGGAAGGTTATGATATGATTCTTTTTAAAATTCCTGGATGAATGTATTTGGCTTAGTGTAGTAAATAGTTCGGCTGCACCTAGTTCTACGATTAATAATGAAGTAAGCTCCACTTCTATTGCTAATTGGACTAGAACTAACTTAGATTAGTGTAGTTGGAATAGCAAAGCCTTACATCTCCTGTTAATGGTTGTGTCTACGAAAGAGTTTAGAAAAGTGCCGATATGTGAGGCTACCAAAGAAGTTTAGGACATCTTAGAAACCACACACGAGGGAACTAAATCGGCTAAAAATTCTAAATTGCAGATGTTAACCTCTAGATTTGAAAAATTAGAATGGCGAACGATGAATCGTTTGATGAATTCTATGCAAAGCTTAATGACATATTTAATTCGAGTTTCAACCTATGTGAAAAAATCTTCGAGTCCAAAATTGTCAAAAAAGTCCTTAGATCCCTACCTGAAAGGTTTAGACCTAAACTCACCGCGATTGAAGAAAGTAAGGACTTAGATGCAGTAAAGATAGAGGAACTCGTAGGATCCCTACAAACTCATAGTTTCTCAACCTAAAAAAGGTTAAATCCAAAGCCATGAACACTATTATGGAAGAAGAGAGTGAGTCAACTGACATTGAGATCATTGGGGACAATGAACTTGCCTATTTCGTTACACAATTCCAAAAGGCCGTGAGGAATAGTAGAATACCTCAAGATAGTAAAAATAAGATCCTAGTAAGTTCCCGCGTAAAAAACATGATAAAAATTCTTCTAGAACTTTCAATAAGAAAACCCAGTCTATTATATGCCATGAGTACAAGGGGTTTGGTCATTATTGGAATGAATGTCCTAATCTTAAGAATAATTTGAGAAAAGGTAAGGGTAAGGCATTAGCAGTAACTCTAAGTGATGAAGAGTCGGATTCGAGCCATCAAAGTGATACCTTCAGCAGTAAAGATGAATAAAAATATATGGTGTTCATGTCTAGAGTTAAGACTTAATCTGATAAGGGGAGTGAAAAGACTGAGAACGTAAGTAGTGGTAAGGATTATGATATTGAGGAAGATTTTGTTAGTGATGAAGATATCTAGGAGGCTTATGATAAGATGTATGAGGCAGGTCTTAAGATTCTAACTAAAAATAAAGCCTTAAGTACGGAAGACACGGAACTTGAGTCAGAAAATGAGAAACTCTTAGTGTACATCTAGGAATCTACCTCAACCTTGAGTGAGTTGAAATCTACGAATGAATATTAGATACTTAGGTTAGGAATCTTACTAGTGAGCTTGAAAAGATCTCTAGGAGAGCAAATGAGCTCACAGTTGAAAATGAAACCTTAGAAATATAGGTTAAAAATGTTTTGAGCGATCTAGAGTATTCCAAGTCTCAACTTCTTGCATTTTCTAGTGGTTCTGAGAAGCCAGATAACATTCTAGGAATTGGCAAGCCTGCTGGTAATAAGGGAGGTTTGGGATACAATAAAAATGATCATAATGTTACTAGTACGTCTAAGACCACATTTGTCTCTGATACTGACCAGAATAAACATGTGCCAGACCCTAAACCTACGAATAAGGAATATGTAGGACAGAGGGCTACTAGGCAGCATATGACCCGCCAACCTAAGAATAGATATCAACGTTCTCATAACTTTGAACCTAGTTTTATCCCAACATGTTTTCATTGTGGTGAATTAGGACGCATAAGGCCTAGTGTCATCATTTCATGAACAGATTTAGTAATCAAAACTTAAATGGAAATAAGAATTAGGAGTTTGTTGGTTATATTGACTTCCTTACTAATCAGGTAAGTAAATAGACCAAGTTAATGACACAGATGAGTGGAAATATTCCTATCACTAGTCAAGTTTGGGCGAAGAACATTGATCTGAAATTTTTTGAAATAGATCACAGTGCTCTTAAAGGTAAGAGCATTTGAATACCTAATTGATTAGGTATTTTTGGTGCATGCTCGTGCTGTATCATTGTGTGACATTGATTTATGCATGCATCATATTTTTGTTTGTTTTCTATAGGAAAACCCATGCATATTTTTTTATATTTATTATTATTTACTTTCATTTTCATTTTTTGTGTTTGACGTTTTTTCGGTGTGCTTAGTGCATTCATACTTTAAACTAAAAAAATGGAAATTTGAAAAAATAAAAATGCAAGAAATTCTTTTTGCAACATAATATATAATATATTTGAACTTATTTGTTGTGATCAAGCATGGGGTAATCGATGAGTTGTAACATAGTTTATTATGGAGTACTTAGGATAGGTCTCTTCATATACCATAAGCACTGTACACACTATGAAATTGTTAGTGGGACTCTACCAAGTGTATAAGATTTGGGATCACAATCACATGTTAATAGGGTGACTTTGAACATGAATTGACCTTATTTATTAGACCTAAGCTCAATTTTATACTCGATAAAAAATGCTCAATGTCTTATTATGCCCCTCTTCGAAGTCTATTTGATTCGAGCAATTAACTATGTAGGGTTTTTTATAACCTGGTGCCCAGGTGATGGGCGAATTTTTCAATCGCAAGTGTACG
>CAIGRO010019253.1:0-29447 GCA_903798355.1 Fraxinus baroniana
TGTTAATTGAATTAATCTTATTGAACATCTTATTATTTATGTGTTTTTAAATTATGCTACGTTAATTTGTAAAAGTTACGAATGAAAATGTCATTAGTTGTATTTATGTAGTATTTTTGTAAATGTTAAAAAAAATTTAATTATTGTATGGAATCGAACCGAACCGAAAGGAACCGAACCCGAACGGTTTCATAATTATATTTAGACCCGACGGTTCCATTTATTAAATACCCGAAAATTTTGAAACCCGAAATACTCAAACCGAACCGACCCACGGCCAGCCCTAACTAAGGCAAGATATTGTACTAGTTTAAATGTTGCATATTCGTAATTTGATTAATCTAAAATTCATATGCGTGGTTCAATTTTATAACATCTTCTTTAAACGACAATTTGTTAAAAAGTATCTATACTCTATGTCCTTTAGACACGTTTCCTTCGTTTACATGCCCCCAACCAAGGAGCTTTCTAGCGGATCATGGAATTGAAATAAACATTATGTTAAAATTTTGTCCATTTTTGCAGGGTCGGTTAGCTAAAAGTGGGACGAGGATTTTAATGTATAGTTTGATGGTGACCTATGAGAGTAAAAGTTTGATGTATATTCATTTGGACATATTGTGACATAAATTTTGTTAGGTAATTAGTATATATCGAACTTAGTTGACTTTTGGTTTATTTATAAATCACTCAAAGGGCCCAAAATATCTTGTAATAGCAAGGCTCGTTTTTGTCTACTATTGGGTTTTACATGAAGATAGTACTTTGATTGATATGCAATAATAAAAGATCCATGCTTGCAGTGGGTAATCACCTTGGATAAGACAGATATGAGATATTAGGATTGAAGAACAAAATTCTCAAATCATAAAATCGAATCAAAATCACTTTTTTTGATATCTTTAATTTGGATCCATGTCGACCTGTCAATATTTTGATTTTGAATAGAATCAAACCGCTTTGAAATGATTTAGCCCTATTTGAGCCATATTATTTCCACAAGAATGTATTTTTGTTTGTTTGATGTGATGTGAAATATGTGGTTGAACAAGAAAGAAAAGTTATTGATGTAATTAGGAAAATATTATTTTATTGAAGAATGTGTGGTTGAAAATGAATAGAAAAATGAAAATAAAAAAATAATGTGGCTCAAACATGAGCTTAATTTGGGTTTCAATTTTTGTTAACCATTTTAAACCGCCAAACCGTTTAATACAAATATTGTGTGTCACAATAACATCTAGGCCAGAGTCAAGCAATGAAATGGATCACAGTCTTAGAGCCTGTTTGATAACCATTAAAATCCGATTAAAATTGAAAATATGACCGTTATTGGGTTCTACCCATCTAATAAAAGTCAACAATAACGGCTAATTTTTCAATTTTAATCTCTACCAAACAGGCTCTTAATTTTTGAATGAAATGACATTTGTTGACCCCAAAAAGTGAGCTCAATAGATGTCGGGCCCCACTTTTGCCACGTCAAGTACTGATTCGACGCGCTTCTACTTGAGCGAGAATGGTATTCTGGCTGAAATAAACGTGGGAGACACTTTCTAGCAAGAGACGAAAACGTTCAAGCACCAGCGATTTTTTTAGTAATGATGACAATCGCGCTATCAACGAATATCGGGTAAATTTCTTACAATACATCTTTCTTTTGTCATGGATATGTGGAATGATAGATATGGAAATAAGGAGTTTTGTGTTGGAATCTTAACGTATTGGCTACTCGTGTATGCAAAATGGTTTGAGAATAGAACATGTAATTTTCCTTTTGAGTTTGTTTCCTTCACGAGAATAGAGGCACTATTGAATATTTTCTTCTCAGATTACACGGATGTCAGCTCATTTTCCATACAAATTGAGACTATTTATACTACTTTGATCGACATGGTGATTGTTGGATCAAAATCACGTGGCTGCATTTTCTACATTGAAGCCTCACATCACTGTCTCCTCCATACAATTAATGTTTGACAAAATGTTTGCCGTTCTATTTGTAGGCTAACACACTGACATACTTTATTACAAATATCACATTAATCACTTTTACAAAATATTTGAATCTATTATAGGGAACGTCGTCGACTTCAGCGTGGATTGGGTCAGTCCCGATTCAGGGGTTTCTGGTACATCAGACCTCGGACAGTTTGGAGGAGCATTGCTCCAGGTCTAAGAGCTTCGGTGTTGCTGGGTTTTTGACGAAGCTCTGTTCCTGCATGAAAGGGCCTCAGATGAATTGGTTCCTTGTAACCTCAACGTCGTCAAGTCTCTCTCCTTTTGACCTTTTATCCGGCTTCCTGCCCTCTCGTGGGTCTGTTGCTTACGTGGCTATCCATGTGACGGCTGAGCTGGGACCTCGGATTTGGGGGGGATAACAACATTTTTCCCTTTTTTTTGTAGTTTTTGATATTATTCTTCAATTGTACATACAACATGAGCTATGGACTCACATTTTTGAGACATTTAGTCAGTCACAAATCTTATACGTCGCACTTAATTAACGCATTAAATCAAAATCTGAAAATTGTAATAGGTCACACTAATGTCTGTACTACATGCAACATTCCAACGTGAACATAGACCATTGCTGTAAAATATCAAAAGAATAGTAAGTTATAATTATGGCATCAAGTCACATACATACACATGTCACACACGTCACAAAATTGCATAAAGAACAGTTCTAGAGAAAACTTTAGGGCCACACACGTCATAACATCTATCATAAAGATATCGAGTCAATTTTTAGAGGTCACAAGCTGAGCCCCTGTTTGATTTGGATTAAAATTCGATTTTAATTCAAATCAAAGTTAAACAATTAATATTAATCACATTATTCATGGGTCCCACAACTTTTCGATCACACAATTAAAAAACACTTCTATCACAATCTACTAAAAAAAATTAATTTTAATGTACACCAAATACCCTCTGAATATACTATATGCTCGAAATAAACACTAATGAGCCTCTTGATTACAAATAAGCGATGCATAAACTAAGGTCATGGACTGAATGTATTCTACACACCATGCAGAAATATGAAATAAACACAACTAAGAGGCCGTTTGGTACCGATTAAAATCCAATTAAAATTGAAAATATAATCGTTATTGTGTCTCATTTATCTAATAAAAATCAACAATAACGACTATTTTTTCAATTTTAATCTTTATCAAACGGGTTCTAAGTTTGTTTCTCACAAATAAACAATGATTAAACTAGTCACATTCTGATTATTATTCACTCGAAATGAGCATAAATAAGTCTCTTGGTCACGAAGGAGTCATGAATATGTTGAGGTCATGGAATGAATAAATTATACACGACGAGGATATGGGATAATCACAATTAAGTTCGTATTTCCCATATCATGGAAAACCCTTTTCGCTTTGCCCTTCTTATTCTGATGGCCTGGCTCGATCGGTATCTCAAATAAGAAATAATAATAATGCATTTTTTTTTAACAAAACAGAGATTGTTGAATCATATTTTAAATCACCAACCAACTACATCTTTGAATTGAAAATGGAGAAGTCACAATGGATACCAATATTTTAAAAATCGATCCGATCATCGATCCAAAAAAATAAAGGGTCATTGGTCAAAAGGTTGAACTAGGATTGAACCGTCGGTGATTTTCAAAAAATTAAAAAATATAAATTTACAAAAATATACTTACATAGGTTGAACCAATTAAATCGAGAATGAGTCACAATTTTTTCAAAAACCAACCAGTTTAATGGGATTTCGGGTTTTTAATTAGAAGTCTTATAAGCTTAATTGAACCGATTTTGATCCCATTTACGGATTTTCCTTGGATTGATCCAAATTTTAAAACATTGATATATAATTTTATACTCATTAGAAGGTAGAAATCACGATAACGTAATCTCAAAATGTTAATTCATATTCGTTTTTTACAGCATAAATTTAGTAAAAATCACGATTTTGTTGGTAATGGGCTCTTTCATTAAGGTATTTAAGTGCATGATTTCAGTCTAAATAATATATTTAAATGGAGATAGATAAAAATTCTCAATACACGTCATGAATTTTTATTTTTTCTTTCCTATATTTTGCCTACTCAATTTATTATTATTTTTACTTTCAAGTAGTTTGGTTTAAAAATTTGTCACAAACTATTTAAATTGAGCCGTGTCGACCCCCATGAGATACTGTCGCAAGATGCTGAAAATCTCGAACTGCCCTTGATAGTAAGAAATAGTGGGTGGATTAGTTCTAAACCAAATCGATAGCGATAACTTATTGCGTATTATTAAAATATTTCATGAACAAAATATCCCAAATTAAATAAATAAAAATATATTTTACTTAGTTCCTTAAAACCGAAGTTTACGTCCCAAACAACATTTAGTTGTCACTTTCTACCTCTGTAATGTCACATTGTCTAAGATAAGACATGAAATTGATAAACAAAAGTTGTCTTTATCTTGTAGATGAGATCGCAACCCACGTGGGATAACTAGTGACTTTGGGTGGGTGGGGCACTTCATTTTCCAACTAAAATAGGATATTACTACGACAACGAATAGAATAATACTCGACATCGCACACGTAAAATACGTACCCAAACTACATGTCCAATGTTCAGCTCGATTGTTGATGTAAATATGAACTATTTTTGATGTTACCTCGACTATATCGATGTATCGTTTATCAGGCATGATTCCGATGATTAGCATAAAAAATTGACTCAAGAAAGCTCGAGGTCGGACCTATAAATCATTACAATTGTAACAAAATTATAACAACATTTTCAAAAAATGCATAGGTGAGCCGACCAATCATATTTATATATACAGAATATTTTATTGTGAAAATATATAGTTAAAAATGAATTTGAGAATATTTTTTTTTTGTAAAGATAATTGTCAAGCACAGACTAAGTCGCTTGTTCATGAATGATGTAGAAATGGGGGAGGCAACAGCACTAGCCACGTAACGTTGTTGACATGTACTATCGTACGTAAATGCTCCATTATCGTATCAGTACAAGGATATAAACTTGTCAACCTTTTTTAGCACATCTTAATGTAGTAACAGTGCTTTTTGGACACATGCTTCTACTCTTTTAAATACGCTTTTATTAGGATCAAATTGAATAAAGTTTATATTTAACCCTATTTGAGTCGCATTATTTTTTTCAAACTCATTCTTCTACTCATTTTTCAACAACATATTTTTCATTATATTAATAATTTTTTTTCCTTCTTTTTCAACCACATATTCCCCATCACATCAAATAAAAAAAAAAATGCATTCTTGGACTCAAAATGTGCNACATTATTCAATAAATAATATTTTCCATCACATCAATAACCTTTCCTTCTTTTTCAATCATATATTTCCCATCACATCAAACAGAAAAAAATGCATTCTTGGACTCAAAATGTGCACCAAACGGGGGCTTATCTTTAATTTAATTTTAACTTTCACTAGATTTAGAATCATGCCCTGAAAGAATGTTAACAAATCAAGGGGATTTAGAATCGAACAAACTAGCCTCGACCCATCATCTTCTACCTCCACACGACATTGGTCATGGTCCCAATTTTGAGACGTAGGTATCAAGAACAAGGTACAAGAATACGGTTGAATAAAGAAAAGGAAAAGCTAATCCAAACAACACCTCAAGCAATGAAAATTAAGTAAATCAGCTATCATGTTTGATGTACACCAAATTTACACTTGGATACTTAAAATTTGGGGGCAAATAAATTAAAACCACACCAGAAAACTGGATATCTTTAACACATGAGAGGGAAGTTAATTACACAAAGAATGTAGCCAGTATGAGAAAAATCAATCCATGAAAAAGCACACCATTACACATCAATAGACACCAGATCAAGGTTAGAGGGAAAATACAAAAAGATGAGGCAATTTCCCTGGTCTTCCCCACATAATTATAAAGACATTTCTATTCACTGTTTTTGTCAAAAAATAGAGTCGACCAGTCCATTCAAGAAAGATGACATGATAAAAACAAGTTCTAGTGTAAACAAAATCAAATCCACTATGCATAGAATACCTCACAGATGGCATCTTTCCTCCCGAAAATCAGAAAGCACCAACAATTGTCCAAGTGGACGGTTCATTCCAAGTACTGTACATGTCACCTCTTAATCGATATATGCTCCCCCAACCTGTCCTTTTGTGCTCATTGGTGTGCTTCTTTTGGTGTGGCATAACTTCTACTTTCTGTGACATTTAAATTTGTGCCAACAACCTCGTTTGCAATCTCCCAGCTCCCACTTCTCCCCCAACTCGAGTGCCATGTGTCGGGTTGCACAGCAGGGCCTCGTCTATCAGAACCAAGAGCAGAATCGGCTTCAGAGGAATTATGATGCGGCACATCACTCCCTCTGCTACGAATATCTGCTTCGATGTCTTCAATATTATGACGTTGGGAGATCTTTAAAAGATCTCCACCTATGTCCATGTCATCTTCTACTTTCATGCGACGGCCGCCTATATCTTCAGCTTCAGCTTCCCGGGTGATGGGTACAGTTGTGGATCTTTGGGCCTCCTCTTGTACAAAAGCTCGGAAATTGTTCTTTGAAGGTTTCACCCTCGTACAGAACACTTCGAGAAAGTTATTTAAACAACCTCGATCATAAACATTGACTCGGTTATCAGCTCTATATCTAAAATTCTCGTACGTTGTCTGTCAAAACATGAGCAGAAACTATAAATTATAAGAACTCAAAAATTGTCGAGGGATAATACACAATGACATACATCATCAGAAATTCCAATTATGGTCACATACATCCCATCACTTTAAAGAAATGAACTTGTCAATCCAGAACCAATAAAGAATTAAGTTTTTCCCCTTCTGAAAATTGCTATCAACCAAGTACTATTAAATTCAGCAGTTCAATTAGAATACACAAAGGCACACTCATTGTTCAGAAACTCAGTGCAATATTTAGTAACGTATTTCCAAAATTTATCTGGCGAGTAATGTACTGTACATTTGTCCTTTTCTTATCTGTTTCCGTAGACAAACACACGGGTTAAGAGAGAAAAAAAGGTGTGCAAGCAGGGACAGAGCTAGGAATTTTTGTCAAGGGGGGCACAGCTTATTGATGTTGAACGTCGAATTTCTGTCATGAATGTAATGATAATAAAAATATAAAACAATATTACGACAATACTAAAAATGACATAATTTATAAATTACATTTGTTCTTTCGTGTTTTCATACTTTAATATGTTGTACAATAACTTCATTATCGAGCTTCAAAAATATATCTTCACGTTATAATTAGCAAAATAAAGTNATAAAAATATAAAACAATAATACGAGAATTACAACAAACTAAACTAGGTCGGGACTGACTCATGGCAGTTTGTATAATTCAAAAAATGAGAAAGGTTGAATGATTAGACTAGAATTACAACAAACTAAACTTCAGTCCAACATTTTTAGGGTTGACTACATGAATCCCTAACAATCATAAAATACCATGTTATTAGTTAAAGTATTCCACGCCTTGCTGGTCAACACATATCGAATGATGAACTTGAAAATATCCAACGGGAAGTAGAAGACAATGCTGTAAATCCAGATTACACCGGCCCATCCCCAACCAATTCCTTGGATCCTTGCAAATCTCCAATTTGCATAGACTGCTATTAATGTTGCAATCTTGAGCATACGCACAATCATATTGATCAGAATTATCAAATCATAAGAAATAAAAATATAAAACAATAATACAAGAATTACAACAAACTAAACTAGGTCGGGACTGACTCATGGCAGTTTGTATAAATCAAAAAATGAGAAAGGTTGAATGATTAGACTAGAATTACAACAAACTAAACTTCAGTCCAACATGTTTAGGGTTGACTACATGAATCCCTAACAATCATAAAATACCATGTTATTAGTTAAAGTATTCCACGCCTTGCTGGTCAACACATATCGAATGATGAACTTGAAAATATCCAACAGGAAGTAGAAGACAACGCTGTAAATCCAGATTACACCGGCCCATCCCCAACCAATTCCTTGGATCCTTGCAAATCTCCAATTTGCATAGACTGCTATTAATGTTGCAATCTTGAGCATACGCACAATCATAGACTAGTCTTAATAGTTTAGTATTCTAACTGTTAATTAATGGAAATGAGAGGAATAACATATGTATTCCTTTTTCCTGAATCTGCCTTAAATTATTTCAATTCTATTATGCATTTCTATTCACTAAGCCGCAAATTCCTATTCTCTCAACTCCAATTTTTTTAACCATAAGTGGAATCTGTTTCTTCGTGGTCATAACGAAACCGAATTAGCCCCCTACCATATTTGCCATAAAAATTTTGAAGCAGGTAATCCAAACACTGCCTTCCCTTCTCATATTTAGCCCTTTTTGTTCCCATACCTTGTTGCCATTTTCAAAAGCAGTGCCTTATGGGGGGAACTTAAATATTGTAAAACCAAGATTTTGTACATCAGCTCAACTGCTCAAACTGAGGCTTGAGAATTACATGATGATCCCCTCATTTTCAAATCCTTTGGAATTTATGTTAGCAAAATTTTGTCTAACGCTTTATAAATAACAATGGAAATCTCATTCATCTTACTCACAATCCTGCAGTAGACAGATGACCTCTATTATCATCACTAGGCATCAGAATTCACCATTGGCATACCAGTAAAACTTTTGAAGTTCTTGATTTATAATACAAGACATATTTATCCTTCTCTACTGAAACACACATCAGAAAGAAAATTTTAGCAAGAGTCTATTATATCAAAGGGTTGAAATTTTAATTGCTAAATCCCATCAATGGAAAGACCTTATGGATATAACCATCATGAAATAAAAGCAAGTACCTGCTTGGAAAAGTTTCTTTGAGTGGGGCGGAGGGGCCCCGGAGCGGAGGCTGCGCAAATGGAGAAGAAGGGTGGGATTTGGGAATGAAATGGAGAAATTGCAAACGGGTGGGAACTGGGAGTCTGGGAAGGTTTTCACATTTTGGAATTGGGCTAGAATTAACTTATAACTAATAAAACAAAATTCGAGCCCAAAGTTCAGTGTGGGCCTGTGCCCACACTGGACTGTACATGGCTCCGCCTAGAGGTGGCAATCGAGTTGAGCGGCTCGTCGGCTCGCCCGCTCGGCTCGTGCTGTAGACGTCCATGGGCCGCTCGGGCTCGTCAAAAAACGAGCCCGAGCCCGAGCACGAGCCGCTTGGCTTGTGGCTCGCCTATTTTATTAAATTTTTTTTTTTTGAAGGCTGATATATATAAAAAAAAAAATTAAAACCAGACAAGCGGCGAGTCAAGCTCGCCCAACGCCCACGAGCCGAGCCCACGAGCCGAGCCGCTAGGCTCGTGGGCAACGAGCCACGTGCGAGCATGAGCCAAGCTCGTGTTCGCATGGGCCGAGCCGGCTCGGCTCGGCCCATTGCTACCTCTAGCTCCGCCCCTGTGTGCAAGGACAAGGACTATCTTAGAAGAGTGGTAGATCCCATTCACTACCTTTAATCACTAACATACCACATGGTGACTCGAAAGAGTAAAATGGTACTTGACTCTGCAACATTATATATGTGATAGAACCCCCTGCAGTAATTTGTCAAAATAACCTCAAGGAACACAAGTTAATGATTAAACTCAGAAATTGGAACATTTTTCATTGAATAAAAATGGCATAGTATCAATTGACAGAATTGAAATCACAGAATGAAAACAAACTCCAGGGCTAATTGAGAGGCCCGGTCTCTCCCCTCCTATCTAACAGAATTCCAGTAAAAAGATCCTCCAAACTCCTACCCTTATCTAATCAACACTTGCTGATTTGGCAAGGCCCTTACTCTTTCTCGCATACGTGAACCTTATAGGAGGTCTATCAATATGTGTGCTAGTCTGTCACCATGAACAAAAATACGGTTAACAATCTTTTCATCTTTGTCTAAAAACTTGAAAGAATTCACTTCATGTAGGCTTCAAAACAGTAATTAGTAAAAAAATTCCATTATGAGGTACTCTGCTTATTTCAAACAATTTCCAAATTCCCAATTAATATCTAATTTTGCCATGCAACACTAAAAATTTTGCTGGTATAATTTGCCCCGTACAAGTCAAAACACAAGACTCGTACGTGACTATATAAAATTTGCAGAAGGAGCTTATAAGAACGTTAATGTGTATAGATTATATTCCTTATTTCGAGCCTAGTTTACTAATTTACTAACTAGGATTCATTAACAGTATTTAGGACTTAGATTTGCTGGCTGGTTTCCCAAACACAAAGTTGGCAACAATTCCTCAATTTTAGAAATCTCTTCATGAGCAGTAATCTAGTGTGTTGGCTTATAAAAATTATTTTCTGATGTAATTTGAGCCTTGCATGATTTCACTGTCAAGTGGCTCATGTGTTGCATGCTGTTATACGAGCTTTACAGAATTGGGCATAAATTTTTCTAGGTTTTCTTGGTTTAATATGGTTAATTATAGTTATCAATTAAACCCATTCTCTATCCTAATGCACATTAGTTTCCAATGTTTGGAACTTGAACCATTAAAAAAATTTCAGCATGTATAAAACTAACGTAAATCCTGCAATTTCTCACTAATATATGTGTGTGTGTGATCATATATTGCAGTACAGCACCTTGAATCAAAATAAACAAGGCTATCTTACATCAGTAAATTTTAAAGTTGATTCTAATCATCCTCTGACCACACTTTCTTTATATAAAAGGCTTTGTCTACAATATTGTTGCGAACAGACCATAAAAGGAACAGCTGATTTAGAAGGGAGGCACAAACAGAGGATTTGAAATTATATAAAAAGAACTGAGAGCAAATACAAGGAATTTGTTTAAACAAAAAACAGAGAACTTGAGAATGGACTAACCGCATGGGTTCTCAATCATACAAAATTTTTCCCCTAGCTTAATCCATGCCCCAGACCAAAAAGAAATGACTAAAAGAAAAATAGGAAGAGGAAAAAATGAAAATGGGAAAAGGAGAAACTAGATGAATGGGGGAAATGTTCTTTTCCTTGGTTACCATCCTGAAACCCACCCCCCACCCAACCTCCAAATCAGGAAAAAAAAAAGGAAGTAGTTGTTTCATCATAGCACAAATCTAAAAGGCAGTCAGACAGAAAAGAATGTGTACATATAATATCAGTATCAAAGTGTCTCCATAATATCTTGTTTAGAAGTTGCCATTGTCAAACCAACAAATATCTATTGCACATGGTGACAGACTATCACACGCATATAAGAGATGAGTTGTTTCACATCAACACTAACTACGCATTTAACCAAAACTAGAAACAGATTCTAAATAATTTGATAGAAATCTCTGACAAACAACCCAATGGCAAGGCTAGTCTTAAACAAGTTAAAACCTTAATATATATAATAAAAGAAATATAAGACCTAGAAGACAAGAAAAGTAACTGACCTGATTCGAGCTTATCAGATACAAGTGAAAGCCAGTGAGTCCACCAACAAACCACAGAGAAATAAAACAATAGGCCATTAGAATCACGGATGCAGGAGATTCTTTCATTGCCTTCCAGACTGTGCTCTTATGGTCATCCATAAGAACCTTGATATAAAAAGCAGATATGGCAAACACGTAGATGCAAAGAAGAGTTGACGAAGCAACAAAGCAAAAGAAATAACGGTAGTTCCGCTGCACATTCAAGGGAAGAATCAGTTAACGTTTTGGTGTAAGAAAGCAGCTAAAGAATGGGAGCAAAATGAAAGACAACACAAATAAAAATGTCGAGAAGGAAAGAGCAGGAGAAAAGGGAAAAAAAAATGTGATCAGTCACGTGAAAACCGCACCAGTCCTATACACTGGCCCACCCAAGGGCAGTGATGATCAAAACGCTCCACGCAGTTGTTACAGATAGAGCAGTGCGAGCACCGAGGAGGGCGATACAGCATGCAGGTATCACAGTATTTAACTCTGACAGGGATCCCATTAACTATTACTTCTTTCGTTCTAGGGAATTGGAGGCTTGGTGTTTGTCTTCCACCAACCTCCATCGATGCTGCAGTGTCATAACGAAACTCTTCTTCTGGTGGATGTGAATTACGGGGAACGATACCTGGATCCCGGGCTGAGGTAAGTAAAAGAAGCACCAATACCTATCAAAATGAATCAAGGAATTATTCCAGTCACGCCTAACTTTACATTATTATATACCAAGCACTACGTGCAATAAAAAAACCATGACACGTAGTTATAACATAAATTTAAGAAACTGAATATTTTATGCAAAAACAGATGAACTACCTTAAGCATTCCACTTAAAATTATATGCTGCAATATTTCAACTTAGACAGGTCAAAATCACTCAGTTATACTATCCTCTCACTACAATCTAAGCAGCCATTCCACAAAGTGTGTAGCATCACCAAAGACAACCTATGCACCCACATAAGGCGGTATTATTAAGAATATTTGTGATCTTTCCTGTATTCCTTGTCATGCTGCATACAAAAAGAATTGTGTGTATGAGTGAGAGGTCAGCAGTACACAATTAAAAGCCTTTATGGCCTCTCCTTCCTTTAGTATGAACTTTACCATCTTTATGCTAGCATAACCAAGAGTAGATTCAAAGCTTCCTTGAGTGCATTTGTACTTGCTTTGTATCTCTAACTTCTCTTACAAACTTATCCCTTCTGCCATGAATTATGCCTTCCCTAAAGATTTATAACCTAGTTTACAAGTATATTGAGTACTTTTAAAAAAATGGAAACACAGATCCCATCTCTCTGTGCCAATTGGAAAAAAAAAGGAGAAATATTAACAATTAGTTGTTAATATAACCTTACCCATATAAGTAATAAGTAACTAGGTAAGCCTCAATAATCCATACATCAGCAAACAAATAAAGGCATTTTCATAATAATTAAAGCAGAGTCAAGAACCAAGTAAAGGATTTGGGGAACTAACATAAATAGTGAAGACAACTGCCACAACCAGAATTGCATATCCTGCATTATATGATGAAAACTCATGGCGAAGATGCCTAGCAACGAAAACACAGAAGATAATGACTGGGATGATGATTAGCATTAAGGTGACAAGCAGTGACCTAGCATCAGGTCCAAAAATCAGCCTCCCGCCAAGAAAAAATTTCTGCAAAGATAGACAATAGAGATGTTATATATAAAAATCACATATACCAGTTCAACACAAGCATTGGTATGTCATTTAAAATATAACTAAAAGTCAAACCACTTTAATTAACAAGTTTTGGAAAATAATTGTACCAGAAAGATCAAGCATATGAAACATTTGTCTCATTGAATATCTGAAGTCACAACTAAAAACTCGATGAATTTTTGCAAATATTTCAGTTATCATCGTTGGCCTCCCAGCAATAAGAGGTTAGAAATACTCCTCTATTAGGCAAACAGAGCAAATAGAAAACTATATTTAGTACATGTTTGGGAAACATTATAATTTCCTTATAATTTAATGGTCGAAATCAAACATTAATTTTAACCATATCATAGGATTCAAACTACGACCAACTTATCCCCCACTAATTTCTATCACATTATCATTTCAGAAAATTAAGATTTTATCCAAATAAGCACTTAGTAACCTTTTATCCCGTTGTTGAACAAGAAGGAGAGACAATCAGTGCAAGAACTCAATGTCATTCACTAGCCCCTCCAAGAACAGCAATTCAGAAACTCATGCAGTGTAGCCGTCGTTCATTTTCAGGGTCAAATATACAGAATATCTTTTAAATGGCCTGAGTCAGTCCACTTCATCCACCCCCAAAATCAAGAACAATTCGCAACTCATGGACAGTAGACGCCATTCTTTTCCAGGTGACAAATATACAGATTATCTTTTAGATGGCCACAGTCAGACATCATGTATGGCCTCAGTCACAGGGTGTACTGCCCACTAAGCACCACAGATATTAGCTGTGATAGCTAGTTCTTACATCCATTCTGCCTCCCCCCACCAACCCCCTTTTTGAGACTCATTACAACACTAATTGCCACCATTTTTAATGTTATCCTAGTCTAGAGGGGTTCTAAAGTAATACGTCTCAATTTGTAGGTTAAGCGAAGGACAATTGATGAAATATTATAGGAGACAATTATTTATTTAGTTTCCTATTTTGATTCGTATTTTAGGAAACATGATTAGAGAGTGATTTAACAACTTTTATAGTATTTCTTTACTTAGTTATAATTTTTGAAAACCTGTGATGTAATAAAACAACCTTTGAATGAATAAAAATTGATATTTTTCCTCTCTCTATTTTACGCCTCCTCTCTGTTCCTCTCTCCCCTTTCCCCTTTCCCCTTCTATAATTCTTGTATATATCCGGCATCAATTTGGTATGAGAGCTCAATTCGTTTTCTTTGGTCAAACCTTCATCCACCACACAAACCAGCTCGAGTTTCAAACCATATATACACTCCATCCACCACCATAAATCTACATAAAACTATACCACCAGCCCTACACCAATAAAGACAACCCCAACCATCCAAGTTTCAGCTCATTGTACTGTTCACACCCGGAAATTCATTTTTGTATTTTTATCAGTATAAAAAAAGGGGTTTATGGCGATGTAATAAAACAGCCTTTAATAAATAAAAATTGATATTCTACCCCCGATTTCTTTCTATTTTCTCCCTCTTATTCTCTCTATTTTCCCCCTCTTTTCTCTTATAATATCCCCTTTCCCCTTCTCCTATAATTCTTCTATACATCCAGCATCAACAGTAGTAACACATCAACTCCTAAGCCTAGTCCATCAAAACTCTGAGAATTGCTTATGCGGGCAGCCCATTTCTTCTAAATCAAGAAAGTAATTAACAAAGTGGCGTACTTTTGAGTCATCCTTATGACCATTCGAAACTTAGCACACAATAAGCACCTCGCAGTTTCAAAAAGTAATTCTAAGACAATTAACAAGTCATGCACCTATTTTATTTTCAAACCATGCTTTCATGCAATCCAACATTGTTAATTGACACAGTCAGCCCACCCCCACACGAAAAAAAGAAATAGTAAAGCAATTTAATCTAAATTTCATTTTTCATTTTATCTTACTGGGAGTAGTATTCACCACCTTCTCTAAAATGTCCAATATTTAATAAAAAGAAAGTTGAGTCACTAAGAATAATGCATCCACTATTTTCGGCTCAGACCTCTTCATCCTAATTAATACAGAAGTGAGACAACTATGCAATTTCATTATGCATTCCGTTGGAAAAATCAAACCTTTATGGCCTTGTACCTCAAGCTTACAATTTTACTTGCGGCACCATTTCGTATTCCAATTTTTTCTTCTAGATTTTTCAAAAAAATCATTAAAAACTTTAGGCTGATGAACAAAGTATTCAGCACTAATACCAGCCAACAAATTAATAAAGTGTCTGTTTGTTCTCACGACTATCACCAATGAGAATCAGACCACTGAGTTTCCACCATATAGACATCACATTTAGACCTAGATTGATCAAGAAGGCATCAACGGGAAATTCTAATCCAAACTATTGACTATCTTTTAATGATAATTCAAGTAAATCAATCTTTTCTTCTATAGTATTTCATGACTATACATTGTTTTCATGTTACTCAATAAAATTGTAATGGTGAATATTCAATGATTCTAAAAGAGCTTCTTAGTTCTTACGACTTACAAAATTCACCAAATGCTTGATCTAATTCCTATAGAAATAAACTGTATATTGATTGACTTCCCTTCTACACATGTAAACAGCTCTTAAAAATTCCTTATTTTAGAGCTTGTTTGGTTTAGATTTTTTGGAGGAATAGTTGATTTTGAATAGTGATACGATGGAAAATGTGTGGTTAAAAAAGAAGAAAAAAGTATTGATGTGATATAAAATATTATTTTATTGAAAAATGTGTGGTTGAAAAATGAGAATTGATTTACTGTACAACTGGAGAATCCTANGAATTGATTTTGAATAGTGATATGATGGAAAATGTGTGGTTGAAAAAGAAAAAAAAATTATTGATGTGATTGAAAATATTATTTTATTGAAGAATGTGTGGTTGAAAATGAGAATTGATTTACTGTACAACTGGAGAATCCTAACCAAACAGGCTCTTCTTACTTTGTTGTACAGTTTCAGTTTTCTAGAGTTATTGAATAGAGTAATCATAAGGAAATTAATCACTTCAAAGAAAGCTGCACGTTTCAGAATCCAGGATGGTCACATTTTGAGGAAGGCAAATAACTCTTTCGGCTAAAATTAGCCTCTATTTGTCTCCCATTCTTTAAAATCAACCACCATTCACACGATAAAATATTTTACACGTAAACGCAAAATTTTTCATTCTTTTTAACCACACATTCTCCGAAAAATCACTATTCAAAACAATGTTTTTCCAGAAAAAAATGGTACCAAACATGGGCCTAATCTTATTTGTATTTTGATAGCGGAACGAAGTGGATTGGTCGGCTCTCTAAGGCAGGAGATAGAAGCTCCAGTATTATCAGATTATGGAGTTATAAATATGGATTTTCACATTTGCTAAATCAATTCTAACTTCTTGAGCTGTGCTACTAAGGCAAGTCCTGCATACAAGTTCCTATAGAAATGTTTGGTGAGGGAAAACTTATTGCCCACTGCTGTCTCACGACTCAATTCTCATGTCATCGCATCAAATGATGGAATGGACTAACAGAACAACCTACTGATGTGAAAAAGATGAATATCTTGAAATGGGTTGCCCTCCAACATCAGTAGAACTGAAGAAAATAATTTAATTCAAGAAAATTTACTGTCTGTGACTTGTGGTGAGGGAAAAAAAGGCCGTTCAGACTATGTTGGTCAAATCAGTGCTTGTCTATCTTTGTGTCAGCAAGTTTTAGGATATGTTATTTATTGTCTTTACTAGTTAATTCAGGCCATATTTATTCAGTCTCTTTTTGGTCATTTTCATGGTTTAAAGGATTACCGAGTTAGAGTTGATTAGGCCAAGTTGGAACAGAAACGCCCATGGCCATCCTATTCTTCCATTCCTGAACTTCGAAAGAGAGCCTAATGGTGAATAGAGCAAGAAGAAATCGAACGTCTGAAGATGTTTCTCATTTATTATATGATTACTTGTACCACCTGATATAGGTCCAAAGATGGAAAATCATTTAAAAAAAAAAAACCCCACTTGAGAATAGGGAAAACAAGAATATCCAATTGCCTCATCTACAAAGTCTCTTCCCCTTGCTACCATTTTCTATGTATGAATCGTATTCAAGTACGTCGCACTTACTTATTTTTATGACTTGAGCATTAAACTAGCAGATAGTACTAATACATTTTTGTTTGCCATTAGTTGTTATGACTTTTATGATGATTGAAAACTAATTTCTATCTAAATCTAAAATCAAATTTAAACATATTTTACTTTGTCCTTCTCCAGATTATATTTTCCACCAGCAATGTCAACAGCATCCCTTTACAAGCAGTTCATATGTTTTATAACATCAGTTTGCTAGAAAATAATGCTCATTTCAATCTTTATATTGTTAGTCATTTCTCAAGTTTTTTGTGATTTTCTTGTCCCTCTAGGTTACAAAAAAGCCCATATTTCTAATGCGCAATGACTGTTACAAAATGATGCTCTCATTGCCAGCTACCAATACCACAACTTTTCAACAATGACTGGGTTACTTTATTGAAAGTCACGAGTTAGCAGGATTTACAATATCGGGTTTTTAAAATATCCAATTACTTCTTCAGACTCTGATAATTAATAAAAAAACCATGCTTTTGTTCTTTCAAGAACTCAAATCTTTTGCAAACAATTGCACTTCAAAGATTTTCCTTGATTTACCCTAGAAATAAAGGCTTCCATATGGAGACTATTTTCTTCCTCTTGCCAATCTGACGGTTATTAAGCTATGGTAGTTAGTAAGTAAAAATATAAGAAAAGAGAAAGAGAAAGAGAAAGAGAGAGAAAGGGAGAGAGCAGCAAAGAACTATTTTTAAAATAGTGACTGTAGCACCCTAGTTGCAATACTATATTTATTACCCAAAATAAAGTCTCATCTTCGTTAATCGGTTTCCCAGATGTTTTTCAGGATTTCTTATCCATTACTATTTCCTTTTCCTAGTTAACTCAAACCAAGTTTTTTTGTGTTGTTATAGTTCAATTACTCAGTTATGTTTAGAGGCAGCAATATCTAAGTATTAATATTCATTGAGGAAACTTTCTTCTTCCTTTTTTCATGCTTTCTCCCAAGCAACCCAATTTTTGATATACACGTGTTTTTTCTTCCTCTTCCTCTTCCTCTTTCACTTCGTATTTTACATCAATTAGCATAAAAGCCAAAAGACATCATCCACTAGGCAATATACAAGTCAACAAAAAGTTGAAAGATAGCAGAGACAACTTGAGTAAATAGACAAAGCAGCAGTGAATCAATGAAAAATCAGGAGTTCTTTGTGAAATTCAAGAAGCAAGCTATGAATCTTTAGCCTGACCAGAAGAATCAGGAGATTATTTGAGACTCTCTGCCACTCTACCTATAATGATTCAATTGACTTAGAATGTTTACTCACGTACAAAAGACCATATAACAGTGTTCATTTGCAGTCAATGAAATTCCTGATGTTAATATTCGAACCTTGACAAAGGCATCAATATGAAATTAATAAGTCACCAAGTATTGATGAAAAAATTGGAATAGTTATGAGTGAGAATTTTAATGTCTGATTCTGCTACAACCCATTTGACTTCTAGTACTATTCTACATAAGCAAGTCCTAAATAAAAGATCATACAGCAGGATTCATTAAGGATAAACTGATATTCTTGTCTTGTTTATCAATTTCCAGTTTCCCTAAGTAACATAAAAGGATGGAAAGGAATAGTCAGATAGCCTGTTAATTACAAAAAGTCAATGAAGAATGATATTTTCTCCAATTCAAGAAAATTGAGCCACAGGAAGAGTATTTTTTATCTAGGAGAAAAGCGGAGTTAATTCTTTCAATAGTTACTGCAGTAAGTGACAACATGACTGCTATAGTATCAACGTCAAATTAGGTCTTAGCATTGTTGATTGGCTTCCAAGATATTTTAGAATTTTAGATGCTTTTAACTTCCATGGTACATTGAGGCCTCATATTATTCAATTTCCTTTTTAGTTAGATTTATTGGTACACAAGTTCACTTAAGTTAAATAATTAAATTTGTCTTGAGTTATGAATACACGATATTATTTAGTTAAGATAATTCATATCAAAACTTCTCTCATCTTTCTCCATTTTCTATTCAAAAATTCCATCTTCAAATTGGATAGAAATGCCTTTTTCCTCTAGAGCTTATCATGAACCCTCTTCCCCTTCTTTCTTTCAAAATGTATTTTAAAAGATGTATAAAGCTTTTCAAGTGTTCTCCAATTAATGAAAAACTATCTAACAGCTCATAGAGACTTTCCAAATCCTGAAATCCTTGTATTAGCACCCAAATTCATCTCTGTCATTACAGCAATTAATGAAGTATCCTAATCTTTATAACATCATTTTAACAAACATGTAAAACTATAAATACCTTTAATGGTGAAAATATGTATCTTGGTGAAGTAATGTAAGACACATACCAAATCCTGCATCACCAGGATTGGCCCAAGAACAGATAATAACACTCATATGAACAAAAATATACTTGTTCCAAAATGTACTGATGAATACGTGAAAGATTCAGAATAAGGTTACAACACAAGATGGAGATCATATGCGCCAATGAGGTTCTAATGAGATTTAAGATCCCCTCCTTACGCCTATTTAAGATTCCATTTCCGGTAAAATTCTGTTCTCCAACAAAACCACAACAGTTTAACATAATGCTCACTCTAGGTTTCATTTTGAAATAGCAGTCACATCTCTTCTCAAAATTGTCCAACATAACTAGGTAAATATAGGCAGAATCAGCCCCCTAACCCAGAAAAAAATTCACATACCACCTTTGGCACCGTAAATTCAAGTTCATATTAAGCTAATTGCAGAGTATTAAAATACCAATTAAGTATCCAGTGAAATCCTCAACTATGCACGCACAATCTAGGCAAGGACAGTATTTCATATTGAATAAGCTCATCTAAAAGATTTAGCTCACTTCCTCTCATGCGTAGGTACAAGTCATTTTATATCAACGGCATGACATTTGCATAAGTTCCATAAATGGGTGATTGAGAGACATAAACACATGGCTTCCGAATGCTCTAATACCATGTTCAACCAGTTCATCTAGAAACTTATTAGAGAGGAGACACATTTATTTATTTAAACATTTCATATCACAAAACAATTCGCCCAGCCCTAGTGATAAACAACAAGTATAACTCAATAGAAAAGAAAATCTTTTGATCAACTCAATTCTAGGTAATCGAAATTAATAAAGAAATCCACTAGTTTAAGTGCTAATAGGTACTTGAACTCCTCGGAAATATGCACAATTTAAGCTAAACTAAAAACTTAATAATAAAAACCCACAAAAAATTAAGTAAACCCCAGACAAATCTGGACCAAACCCAGATAGCAAAAAGTCTCACATTGCTGCCTTTCCAAACTTCGTGCACGCGCTTAGCCATCTGGAAGTAGAAAGGAAGAAAAACACAGACGCACCCACACGCTGTTTTCTTCTAGGCTGGAAAAAAGTAGAAGATTCGGAACTTGCAGTAACTGTTCATCCCTCCCCTTTCACGAAAAGTACCACGGTGAGAGTGAATCTTTTGATGTATAAAATTGCTAATACTGAAATTGATGGGGTTGGGTCATTTTTTGTGGGTTTCTTTTGGGATTTTTGAAGAGAATGTATAGAGGTAGCTAGAATTGAGGGTCTTCTTCGGTTTTGTGATTTATGGGTGTTGGATTTGGAATTTGGAGGTTCAGCGACTCAGTATTTTAGGGGGATGCATATATATATAGAAAAGACTAGTTTAATCATTTTCTCTCTGTGTCACCAGTTGGACTAGTAAGAGAGAGAGAGAGGCAATAATTATAATTCCATCCGTTACAAAATAAATTACAAATTCAAATTTCTTATTGACAATTAAAGTTATATTTGTGGTCTGTTTGGAAATAATTAAAATTTAATTAAAATTAAAAATATAGTCGTTATTGGGTCTCATCAGTCTAATAAAAGTCAACAATAACGACTAATTTTTCAATTTTAACATTTAATCTCTACCAAACAGGCTATTGGTATGCATTTTGATTTTAGAGTTATTCACTCATAGCTTGTATTTGACACCCATTATGGGAAAAAAAATGAATTTTGGAATAATAATTGATGGAAGAATGTGTGTTGAAAAGTAATGAATTTTTTTAGATTTGTGTGTAATATTATTTTATTTGAAAAATGTGTAGTTAAAATGAAAAAAAAAAGGAATAAAAATGAGTGTCAAACATGGCCTAATTTCATATTGCGCGGGGTTTGAATTTTATTCTATAATCATATATGAGGCAAGAATTAGGAGTAAAATAAGTTGTTGCACAACGTACTACCAATAGTCATTATTAACTTATGGTTATTGGCATTGCAAAGGTAGGAAGTAGGACTGGTCGAGCAACAAAAAATTATGTGGAGTCGTTGCAAGCTCGCATGAATTGGCTCGTGAACCTCTCACGTTTTTGGCTCAAACCAAAATATTATCGACCTCCCAACGGTTCGCAAGTTGGCTTGACTTGGCTTGCTCGCAATAAGAAGTGAGTTCGAGGGACTAGCCGAGCCTACTTCCCTAAAACGAGTCAGCTCGCATGGTAGGTCGAATCAAGCTCGACGATAGGGGAGTCGAATGGTCAACAAAGTCAATTTAGCACCCCGTATGACATTACCACTAGTTGATGGTGACAATAATTGACATTGATTAGTATTGACATATTAAAAATAAGAATACTGTTATTTATCATTACGATAATGAAATATCTATGATGTGTTAGTTTATGTGGAATAATGAGATTGAACAGTTCAATTTTTACAAGAGAGAGAGAGATGGGTTGGTGAGAGAAATGTAAGAAATAATGTGTTGTCATATCACCGACGTTCCATCATTATGATGATAAATAACATTACTCTAAAATAATTATATTTAATAATATAATTTTGGTATTGAATTATGTTAATTATATAGAAGTAAGAATCGTTACTCTTCTCCATTTTATAAATTCTTTGGCCATCAAGTAATCAAACTTGTATATATTTTTGTTTTTAAAAGTAAAGAGGTCATTTGTGACCTCTTTTAATCACATGAGGTGCTTGTCACGATGGTTTTGGAAATAGAAAATGAAAGTTATAGCAACAATAATTTGTTAAGAGACCTCAAGTAAATTCTTCAACATTTGAGTCCTCAAACTTTAACTTTTGTAGCATTTTGTCTAATATTTCTATTAAAGTATACGTGGACACAATGTCTAACTCAAACAATCCGAAAAGACTTAAAAAAAAAAAACAATAATTTTATAATAGTAAAACGTAATTACTTTTTGAATTTCTTGTCACATATAGACAAGGAACGAATTATTTTTCAACCGCCTCACTTTAGTCGTGATGTTGAGCGAGTGAGTCTATTATATTAATAGAGGAGTGAGACTGCTCTTTACATGAAATAAATAAAGATGAATTTGTTGCCGTGAGGTTGAGCGAGTGAGTTTATTATATTAATAGAGGAGTTGTGTTAAAGGCAATTTCGGAAGAAGAAATATTTTTTGCCAACATTTTAAGAGAGAAGTCATATTAGTAGAAATTTTATATTCAATCATGCTTGGTGTACGTTAAAGTATATACTATTGTTTACGTTCATCCACATGACAAACTGTGATTTGATAGTTTTCTTTTAAAAAAAATTAGTTTTTCATCCAATCAATTTTTGACAATCACGCAAGTGTCAAGCATGGTGTACAAATGACAAAATTCTTTTATATTTTGAATGGGTATGGTGAGTTTCCACTTGTATTAGATAATTTTTTATGTTTTATTTAATTTGTGGTACGAAATCAGTGATCTAAAAATTGAGGCGTGAGCAAAATACTTTGCCTTAACAGTAAGCACGATGGACCGCTTAATGCGCGACATGTCTAAGCGTGCTTTATTAACTTTAAAAAAAAATCATTTATTCGATTTTAGTTATTAACTTTTTTTTTTTTAAAAAAAGCTTTTATTTGATTTTAGTTTTAAAATTTTAAATGACTTTATATGTATAAAAGTAAAATAATTTTATTCGATAAAAAATTAGATGAGATTTTAGTTACGGTGGTATCTAAATTATGTAGTTATAATTTTAAGACTTATCATTTTATTGAAAATTTCGAAAGTGTGCATGAAGTTCCTATTAGTCTGTTAAATATGATTTTTTAAGTTAAAAATTGAAACTATGAAAAATAGTATAGCTTTTGCATTTCGAAAACTTAAAAATTGTATAATTGACTAATTGTATGAATTATTAAATAAATATAATATTTTATAAGGGGTTATTAGCACAAAACATCTATACGTTTGAAGTTCATTGTGCAAAGCATCATCGCTTTACATTTTTTTGCATTTTCACCCATATTTACACTATTCAATGTGGAAATATTAGTTTCCTTCCATTTCCATTCAAATTCTCAATAAAAGCAGTGAAATGACGAATATACTCCCTTATTTAAATAAAAAAAAAAAGAAAAAAAATCAAGAACTAATTACAATCATACTCTCAAATATTTTTAAAATGTGAAAACGAATTCCAAATATATTATTAAAAAATCAGAAATAAAAAATAAAAATCTTTCTTACCTCTTCCACCAACAATTTCTACCAATTCCTCTCAAATCCAAGAATAACTCCTCTACTTACTGTGGCGGGCGCAAATATTTTGAGTTAAAGGCACGACCGATCTTATAAAAGTAGAGGTGGAGATCAAAACTAACACATTTACATTTGTTACATTTCTTCCTCAAAATTCACTGTTCTTCTCAATTATTTATGCTTTATAGTATTTTGCTTATATGTCTTTCTTATTGCGTAGGAATCTCAATGAGATTACATGTAAGTGTGTGAGAGACTTTACAAGAAATCGACATCATATATGGTGATATAAATGCTACTTGTTTTTGGTTATATGAAAAATTGTAGCAAATGTTACGGTAGCTCATTTGAAGAGTTAGACGCCTCTTTTTAAGATGCACGTTTGATGCATCTTTAACTATTTTCGATGTTCATTTGGACCATTCGATATGTCTATAATGTAATTCTTGAAACAAAATTTGAGATGACGTAGGTGATTTATGGATTCGACGGTGTACAACCCTCTAATTTTTTTAAAGTTAATATGCTATCAAAATTCTCGAAACGAGGTAGTTTGATGCGGCTAACATTTGCTAAGGTTGGTCATTTTGTGCACTATCAACGAAGTGAAACACTAGGCCGTGAGCACTTCAAAATGGTATTAAGAATGCACTCTTTTGATTTCGTAGCATCCCGTAATAACCCTAAAAAACAAAAACATAGAAAATTTAATTGTCGTCAAATAGGCCCTTATACCCATTTTTATGGCGTATCAAAATAGAAAAGTAATTGATTTTCGTCCAAAAAAGTTTGGAAATCTGAAAGTCATCTGAATGTAATTTAAACTACATTTGGGTTCCATTTCAAAATCATAAATACTAATCTTAAAATCAATAATCAAACCTTCCGATTATTCAATAGGATCAATGATCAAGCCTTTCGAAGATGTTCACAATATTGATTTTTTTTTTTCTCAAAAAAATTGAAAGTTAGTGGGTCATGTGACCAAACAAGACCCACTGTGAGTCCACCAATGTCTACTTTGATTCCTTGGCATAGAAATAATTGGTGGAATTTCGAAGTCTGCATTTTTGGGCTATGGTAGCAAAGAAAAGAAAGGAAAATGCAAAAAATATAAAAATTTGACAATCTTTCTATGAATAATGTTATGTGACCGCACTGGGATTACAACCACAATTTAGGTGACGTTATATGATATGTTAAATGAAAGATGAAATTAAATGGATAGTTTAATGTCACATCGATGTCACTTAATCTGGGGTTGCAACCCCGATAGGGCTAAATAACATTACTCTACATAGCTCCAATGAGGTTGCAATCCAACCTAGGTGGCGTTAGAAGATAAGTTAAATGAAATGTGAAATTAAATGAGTTATTTAATTCCACTTTTCATTTAATGAAATATTAATGCCACTTAAATTGCGGTTGCAATCTCAGTGAGATTAAATAGCATTAGTCTTTTCCTATATTGCGCTTGTATATATGTCATCCAATGACGGTTGTATATATGCCATCCAACGACCATATTTCTATAGCCTATACAATTTCTTCCACCTCTCCCTCGGCGAATTTTGACCAAATAAAAAAGAGTAAAATGGAACACGAAATGGCTTCACAAAGCGAAGAATGTGGGAATTCTCACCATCAAAATCTACTTCCCTCCCACTTCCATCCGGAATGTCAAATATCTTGCTTTAATCATAAACATATTTACTACACATATACTTTTGAAAGAAATTTTCATTTTCATTTGTTTTTCTTTATGGGTTTTGCAAGGGTGGGGAATGATGCACAAAAGTATGGAAAAAGGAGAGGAACTTTTCTGTGGTTTCTCCATTTTTGTTTTCGACTTATGGACCCACCTAATGATTTCAATTTGTTATAGCTTGATTAATTAAAAGAAAAATTGCAGTAGCGGTCCCTAACATTTCACTTTTTGTACACTTTATCCTAACTTTCATTTTATAGCACCTACGATCCAAACCTTTCAAAAATATGCACATGGGTCCAAATGGATGGAAGATCGTTAGTTAACCAAAAAAATCAAAATTTAATCAATTTTGACCAAATAAAAAAGAGTAAAATGGTACTTTGTATTTTCTTTACATTAAAAATAAGTCAAAAAAATAAATTAAAAAACCAAAAAATAAAAATAAATCTAACCCCTTCACCAATCCTCACTACCCCACCCAACACCCAACACCCACCTCAACCCAGCCCAAACTTCATCTTCTTCTTATATCCGTTGGAACCACCATAACCCCTGTCCTGACAACTAATCGGCCGTCCACCCATCTTCATCATCATCTTCTTCTCCTTGCAGGCAACATCCTGATTTAGAGGTGGCAATGAGCCGAGCGACTCGTCGGTTTGACCGCTCAGCTCGTGAAAAGATGCTCATGGCAGCTTGACGAGCTCAAACTCGATTCAAGCAGGCTAGCTCGTCCCCACAAGAGCGGCTTGTGGGCTCGTAATTAGGCGAGCCGGCTCGCCTTTTTCTTTCAATGACCGAAGCGGTCACTGAAAAAAATTTAGTGACCGTTTCGATCACTATGTAATTTCAGTGATCGTTTGGCAAACGGTCACTGAACTTAAATAGTGACAGAAACGGTCACTGAATTTAAATTCTTTTTCCCTTCTTTTTTTTCTATAAATACCTATCCCATCCCCCTTTTTTTCACACAACTCCTACTCTCTAATCTCTTCTACATTTTACATTATAATCTTGATTTTACAATCTATCTTCTAGACTACTACATAGTCTACATTCATTTCTCAATTCTGCTTTTACATTCAATTTCAATTATTCAATATCAATTATCAAACTACAAATTTTCAATTACAATCTTACACATCAATTTTCTTTCAATTCTTGATTTGTTACTTACTATACATTTATATCAATTCACAAATGGATCCCGCTCATTTGTTGAATGCTTGTTCGGTCTAAACAAAGTTCTTATTCCCGAAAATATTTCGAATTCCAATGCTCATGGAAGTAGTAATCCAATTGATTTGGATGATGTTGATGTTTTCGAGGTGGAATGAGAGGATAAACATAAATTAGATATTTTCGATGCAAGAGGGAAACGAAAGGGGAAAAAAAGGCAAAATGTTGGGATCATTTTAAATTGATTCAAACATGTCGTGTGGTCGATGGAATTGCAAAATTTAAAGCAGTATGTAAATACTGTCAACAACGATTGGCATGCAAAAAGGCATTGGAACCACCCACCTCGACCGTCACTACAAAGCATGTGCGGCCAAGCACGTGCTTCTTCCTACCGGTTAAACACAACTACAATTTGGTACTTCAGGCATCAGTTCTACTACTACGCCACTTTCTACGTGGATGTATTCAGATAAGAAAGCTCAAACGAGAATGGTAAAGTTTGTTGCTGCTGCTGAGTTGCCTGTTGCAATAGCGGACAACCAACATTTCGTCTCGTATGTGAAAGAATATCTTCAATCGAGGTACGTTGGGGTAAGTCGAAACACTCTTTGTTCAGATACAATTGCATATTTCCTTTATACAAAGAAATTATTGATTGCCGATTTAGAAAAATATGGGGGTGTTATATCTTTAACTTCAGATATATGAGAAATGATTAATAAAAGAGGTTATATAGTTACGACTGCACACTATATAGACTCACTTTAGTATATGCATAAAAAAATTACTACTTTTAAAATTATTGAGTTCCCCCACAACGCTAACAACGTATATAATGCTATTATGAACATTATTAGAAAATATTGTTGTGAGAGTAAAATTCGCTTATTTATATTCGACAACGCTAGTGTTAAAAATGTAGTTATCGATAAATTTTGCAGAGTACCGCAACCCGATTTTGGTGGTTGTTTGTCTCATATTCGATGTGGGTACAATATTTTTAATTTAATAGTATATGACGGTTTGAAACATATTAAGAATGAAATTCAAAGAATTAGGGATGCATTAATATATATCACGATTTCATCTAGTAGAAACCACAATCATTTGAGGAGTTTTGTGCCGAATAGGGTGACGAATACAAAAACATTTATTAGTGACGTAGGACATAAATGTAACTCCACTTACTTATTGCTAAAATCATGCGAAGGCTTTGAACATTTAATAACTGATTTAAAATAACAATAGGCATATTAGAAACGATGATAATACTGTTTTGATTGAATCCGATTGGATTTTAGCTTTTAAAATCAAAATTGTTTTACAAGTTTTTATGATTTCACAAATATTTCGTCTGAAGTTTACTACACACTAGATGTATGGTAATTGAACGTCTTTATATAATTGTTAAGGCTTTTTGTAGATATAAAAATGACCTAGATTTTAGTGCAATTATATATACCATGGAATTAAAGCTTAGAAAATATTGGGAAGACGTGCATAGGTTATTTCTGTTAACATGCATCATGGACCCCCGATATAATTTATCGGGTACTAAATTTGTAATTGATCAGATTTCAATAGTTTTAACTTTTGATACACTTATCACTTATAGAAATTTAGAACAAATTTTATGTGAAATGTATGAATTATATGCAGAACGAATGTGTACAAATATTAATCGGGTACTCACTGCACCTACTCCTCCCATTGATATACCAGAAGACGAAGCTGAAGTACTAACTTTATTCGAAGGCATTAACTCGTATAGATATGATGCAAATACATGTGGTTCCTCTAATGGTAGTTTGTCTACCGCATGTAATCAAACATCAAACGCAAGTCCAAATGTATTGCCTGTGACCAAATTGATTACTTTAATCATAATATGCCCAATAACAAAATAATTAAGAAAAGTTCCGAAAAAGTAATTGAATTCCGACGAAAGTATGAACGACGATGGCTAGTGATTTTTGCAATGGTAAAAGATCTACTAATACCGAAGCGGTTAACACTGTAGTTTCGAAGTTTGCTTTTAGTAAAGGTAAGATGGTTCTGTCTGTGGTCAGGAGTCAACTGAAAGACGATATTTTGGAAATATTAATGTGCGTGAAAGACTAACAAGAAGGTCATTTTCAATTGCAAGATAAATATGTCGAAACTGTATGTCGTCAAGTAAGTGATATTTAAAATCAAAATTTGTTATTTTATAATACATTTTCAATTTTTTTTTTTAAAAAAAATTGTACACGTAACAAGTTGTTCTTGTATAATTTTTAACTCTGTTTACTCGAAATTGAAGTACTCGATCCCAAACATGGAGGGTTTATCTTTTTTTTTAAAGGTTTATCTTAAAAAAAATTAAATAAAAGATTTATCTTAAAAAAAAAAAAGACGAGCTCACGAGTCTAAGCCCTGCTCGGCCCCGAGCCACGCATGAGCCAAGCTCTGATCATGAGTAACGAGACGAGCTCGGCTCGTGCGTATAAAGGCCGAGCCGTGCCACCTCTACCATGACGCCATCACTCTTTTCTCTCTCCCAAGTCCAGTACATCTTCTCCTCCACCTACAGTTGCCCATCTCATATTCATCTTCTTTTCCAAACTAATGTAGATCTAGCGGTTTGTGTGGGTTTTGGCCACTCTAGGCCGAGTTCATTGTTTTAGAAAAATGTTAGAATTTGTGATAAAAATTCTATGTAATTTAGGAGTTTGTTGTAAGGAAGAAACTTGATTAATCTTGG
>CAIGRO010019317.1:0-11035 GCA_903798355.1 Fraxinus baroniana
ATCTTCCTATTGCAATGTTCACACTCAAAATCAGATTCAAGATCGACTATATACTAAAGCATAAAGCAATAGAGAATCACATCAATAAACATAAATAATTGAGATTAAAACTTAAGTAATTATTTCAATCAATCCATATAATTTCATCATGAATAATTCTATGACCAATTTAATAAATACTAAGCCAATCTCAAAATTAATTCACGATGAGAAGAATAAATCATTCAATCAATTTACTTTCAATTGTAACTCTAGAATCTAGTTTCCATATAACATAATTACGCATACATGTATTGGAATAAGATTAGAAGAGCAGTTTTATACATCTAGCATAAAGTAGTAAATGATCCACCAATAACATTCATGAAATTATAATTCAACAAATATTTCAATTCGTCCATAGAAAAATCGTGAATGAATCTATGATTAATTTAATAAAAGTTAAATCAATCTCAATACAAATTCATAGAAGGCAACTATGGATTCTAGAGTTCTTCAACAAGAAAATACCAAATATATGTGAATAATAGATGTGAAATCACCAATTCCGAAAGAGTTCCTCCCTAGCTTCACTAAGGATTTAGTTCTTCATGGATTTCTTGAGCCAAAATCAATGGAAGAGTGATGAATAATGAAGAATGAGGCATTCTGAAATGTTTTGGGGTCCTTTAGGGTTAAGAAATCGTGTCACAATAAGTAACTATAAGTGGTTGAGTCGTAGAAGTAAACAAGAAATTTCGTCACGGAAATGACCTATGCGGCCACAAGGTATAAACCCATGCGGCCACATGGAACAAAGAATTACTATCCTTGAATTCTCGGTAGGTGACAATGCAGCTTCATGATTTTATAACCATGCGGCCGTATGGTTATAATGTTTACCCGCCGGATAGCTTTCAATATTTTTAGTTGTATCTTCCTCTCCTAGTGTTTTATTGAAGTGATTCAAGATGTGTTGGAAAGTTAACTCAAAGGGATACAACTTTGACTTAGATACTATCTTCAAATTCGATCTTTTTCCATGTAAAAAAAATGGTCTCAATATGAGGCTAAAAATCGGTGCAAAACTTTTCAGCTTGA
This sequence comes from Fraxinus baroniana, assembly GCA_903798355.1. Taxonomy (NCBI): domain Eukaryota; kingdom Viridiplantae; phylum Streptophyta; class Magnoliopsida; order Lamiales; family Oleaceae; genus Fraxinus; species Fraxinus baroniana. The sequence continues at coordinate 1,081 of CAIGRO010019317.1, forward strand.
TAGTTGATATGTGATAATGTCTTGGCTATATTTCATTCCTTTGACTCATTTCTTCATACCATTGACTTCTAACACTCTCGAATTCTCATCACAAGGTTAGAAACATGTTTAGATTATTTGCACTTTAGTCCTTGAACTTTTATTTTTCTCCATTTTGGTCCTTTTTCACTTATTTCTCCTTATTTCAGCTACATTCATCACTTTGTCCTGCAAAACACAAATTACGTAGAATCAAGCTATATTCCAACATATTAATCAACAATTTTCCATAATTTTGACATGAAATAAGTGTGTAAAAATGCACTTATCACCCTCCCATTCCCATTTTTTTCACACTGCTCCCACTTTCTAATCCCTAGTCTCTTCTTCATTTTACATTCTAATCTTGATTCTACAATCTATCCATAGGACTACTACATTCATCTCTCAATTCTACTTCTCCATTCAATTTCAATTATTCACTATCAATTATCACATTAAAAATTTACAATTACAATATTACACGTCAACTATCTTTCAATTCTTGATTTGTTACTTACGTATACATTTTATCACAATTCACAAATGGATCCACACTCATTTATTGAAGACTTGTTCAATATCGGAGGCGATTCACCTATTTCACGCTACAAAGTCAATTTGAGAATGAATTCATCGGTCTAAACGAAGCTTCTATTCTCGAAGATATTCGGAATTTCGATGCTCATGGAAGTAGTAATCCAATTGATTTAGATGACATTGATGTTTTCGAAGTGGAACGGAAGGACGAACATGAATTAGATATTCTTGATGCAAGAGGGAAGTGAAAGGGGAAAAATAGGCAAAATGTTGGGATCATTTTAAATTGATTCAAATAGGTCGTGTGGACGATGAGATTATAGAATGTAAAGCAGTTTGTAAATACTGTCAACAACGATAGGCATGGCAAAAAGGCAATGGAACCCACCTCAAATGTCACTTCAAAGCATGTGCGGCCAAACAAGGGCTTTTTTCTGCCGATTAAAGGCAACTACAATTTGGTAGTTCAGACGCCGGTTATAATACTACGCCACATTCTACGTGAATATATTTGGATGAGAAAGCTTGAACAGGAATGATAAAGTTCGTTGCCGCTGCTGAGTTACCTTAAACAATAGTGGACATCCAACATTTTCATCTCATATGTGAAAGAATATCGTCAACCGAGGTATATTGGGGTAAGTCGAAACACTCTTCGTTTAGATACAATAGAATATTTCCTTCATACAAAGAAACTATTGATTGTTGATTTAGAAAAATATGGGGGTGTTATATCTTTAACTTCGGATATTGGGAATGGATTAATAAAAGAGGTTATATAGATGCAACTACACACTACATAACCCACTTTGTTGTATGCATAAAAATATTATTGCTTTTCAAATTATTGAGTTCCTTCACAATGCTAACAACATATATAACGCTATTATGAATATTATTAGAGAATATCGTTGTGAGAGTAAAATTCATTTATTTACATTCAACAATGCTAGTGTTAATAAGGTAGTTATCGATAAATTGTGCAGAGTACTGCAGTCCAATTTCGGTGGTTATTTGTTTCATATTCGATGTGTGTGCCATATTTTTAATTTAATAGTGAAGGATGGTTTGAAACATATTAAGAATGAAATTCAAAGAATTAGGGATGCACTAGTGTATATCACGATTTCAACTAATAGGAAACAAGCATTTGAGGAATTTTGTGCCGAATCTTGCGTGACGAATACGAAAACATTTATTAGTGACGTAGTGCATAGATGGAACTCCACTTACTTATTATTAAACTCATTCGATTGTTTTGAATATTTAATAACTGAATTTTATAACAATAAGCATACTAGAAAGGATGATGATACTATTTTGAATGAATCCGATTGGATTTTAGGTTTTAGAATTAAATTTTTTTTGACAAGTTTTTATGATATTACAAATATTTTATCTAGATTTTACTATCCCACTAGTTGTATGGTATTTGACCATCTTTATATAAATGCTAGTGCTTTTCATAGATACAAAATTGACCCCAATTTTAGTGCAATTATATATTCCATGGAATTAAAGTTTAGAAATATTGGGAAGACTTGCTTGTGTAATTTCCGTTAGCATACATCATGGACCCCAAATATAATTTATTGGGTACTAAATTTGTAATTGATCAGATTTTAATAGCTTTAACTTTTAATACACCAATCACTTATAGAAATTTAGAACAAACTTTATGTGAAATGTATGAATTATATGCAGAACGAATGTGTGCAAATATAATCGGGTACCCTCTGCACCTACTTCTCCCATTGATATACGACGACAATGAAGTATTAACTTTATTCGAAGACATTAACTCATATAGATATGATGACAATGCATGTGGTTCCTCTAGTAGTAGTTTGTCTACCGCGTGTAATCAAACATCGGATGCAAGTCCAAATGCATTACCTGCTGAATTAATTTATTACTTTAATCATAATATGCCTAATAACAAAACAATTAAAAAAAGTTAATTGAATTCTGGCGAAAGTACGAACAACGATGGCTAGTGGTTTTTGCGATGGCAAAAGACCTACCTACAAACACCTCCGGTTAGCACTGCAATTTCGGAGTCTGCTTTTAGTGCAAGTAAGAGTCAGGAGTCGACTGAAAGAAGATATTTTGGAAGTATTAATATGTATGAAGGACTAACAAGATGGTTATTTTTTACTTCAAGATAAATATGCCGAAATTGCATGTTGTCAAGTAAGTGGTATTTAATTTAACCATATTAATCAAAACTTGTTATTTTATAATACTTTTTTAAGAAATTGTACACGTAACAGGTTGTTCGTGTACAATTTTTAATCTTACCTAATCGAAATTAAAGTAGCTAGTCTTAAGTCCGGATAAAGGATGAGTGTTTATCTTCCTTTCTTTTTTTTTTTAAAAAAAAGGTTTATCTTAAAAAAATGGAAAATGGACAAGCTCGAGAGCTGAAGCTCGGCTCAGCCCACGAGCAATGAGTTGAGCAGAAGCTCGGCTTGTTATAAACGAGTTGAGCTCGTATGCCTTAGAGCCAGCCGGCTCGACTTGACCCATTGCCATCTCTAACTCTTAATGTAGTTATCAAACACTGACAATAAAAAAAACATGCAAAACAATAAACCTTTCTTTAGACCGATTTATTGGTCACACGTTAAATTGAATAATCATCACATGTTTATCACCATAGGTGTATGTGCAATTCGGCCAAATATTGACCTTCCTTTGGGCCAATCAAATATTTGCATGAATAACACACACATAAACACATTTTAATATTCTAAGTTAATTGATTTCCACGAGAGATGTTGCTTCAATTAATTTACTTTCGAATATTATACCTCTCAAAAGAGTAATTTGTACCAAAATGTGAAAAAGAAAATCATTGAATTTGCATTTTTATTTATTTTGAAACTTTAGGAGCCTAAGGGTTAACAATCTAAGACTTTAGGGGTCAAAAATTAATTATCCAAAACTTTAGAGATCATAAATTAATTATTCAAAACTATAGGGGCCAATTTGAACAAATTAAAATTTTTGAGGGTTTAATGGAAAAATTCAAAACTTTAATGGCCCAAATTAATTAATTTTCAGACTTTAGGGATAGAATTATTAAACCCAAAACTTTAAAAGTCCAATTTGGATGAACTTTAAACTTAAGGGACTAAATAATTAAAAAGACATTTTAAAAATTGCAACTCTAACCCTAAGCTGAAATGCAAGCAAGGACTTGAAATTATCTAATTTTCATCCCAGGTCCCCGCCCCAAAAAAATCACCCACTACCCTAAAAAATTCAAGGGAAAGAATCTCGGGACGGCGTCATGATCTGAGCCAGCGCTTGCTGCTGCGTATAGCGCAGCGACGAGCGTTGCTGCAGACCGTGCTGTGCGACTATCACAGTAGAGCTTCGTGCACTGCCACATACCAGTCGGCGGCATAACATGAAATGTTTTTTTAAAAAAACTTAATCATGGAAGATCGACTGAATTTTTTCCAAATATAACAAAAATAAATTCAAAATTACTAAATTCGAAAACAATAAAATAATCACAAGAACCAAATTAAATTTTGGATTCTCAATGATTCAACATAAATAGACTCTAATACCACTTGTTGAGAAAACTATTACCATCATAATGATCTTTCATGTTGGATCACCAAAACTTTGTAAACCGAAATGGAAGTGTACCTGAATCAGACATGGTTAATGCAATGAATGAGTTCTGCGGTTTTTAGCCAGATCAAACGTTGTTCCTTTTATGCTAATGGCCTCTTAACCTAATTCAGTCCATTATGAAATTAGGACCATGACTCGTCTCTACACATAAAGGCCCACACTTTAATTAGATGTTTCAAAATTCAAAATACCGAAACTTTATTAGATCACTTTAAACGGACTTAACCAAAATTAATAACATTTAATCTAATACACAATAATTTACATATAAGCCCACATGATCGATTAAAAATCCTTAAAAAAAACATAAGTAAAAATGGCCAACAATCCCGCAAAAATGAAATTAAAAACAAAACACAAGCAAACGCACATATTCATGGCGATTCACCCTCAATGTGAGGGCTACCTCACACCCATTGACCTCAATGCACAGGTCGATCCCTGTTCATGGGATAGATCTCTGTTTAGAGTTTAAAAATGTACGTATGTATGTTCGTAAGCATGTATGTATACCTGGAGAAGATCCCTAACAATGATTACTAATGTTCCATGAATGGGTTGAACATTAATCCATTGGTTTCCAAAAAATAAATCTGGAGGCCGTTCATTTCATTTTGTAGAAGAATGGTGAAAAAACCAGAATTTGAATGCTTTATGGTTACCAGAGTGAGTTCTAGCTTAGGGCACGCTGGATTTAGTGACTAGTAAGACGGTGCGCTCGAGAGCAGTCCATGTTTTTTAGGTGCTAAGGTTCGAGTCCAAGAGCCTAGAATATTTCCCAACGCTTCGACATGTTTTGAGAACTCTATAGCTGACTTCTTGCATAATTAATAGCGCGATTGAAAAAGTTTATTGTATAGTAATAACCTTTTTAAGGAAAAGAATCTTAAATCTCATTAACTATATTATTTAGTATTTTTCCAGTACTAGAAACCAAACATACGCTAAATTTATAAACATATAAATCAACTTGATATGCTAACTATATCTGATTTAATCAAATAGCAAGCAAATAACTAATTTTCATGTGTAAAGAAAAATAGAGTTCATTTTTCACAAACTTTATATTATTTATTAAAAAATGAAACAACTTTTAACGACATCAAACCTGAAAATGGATTCACAAACAACAGGTAAAGATATATTCATGAACCACTGAATTACCCAAGAATGATTTTTATGAACATTCTATAACAATAACAAATCCAAGAAAATTTAAAATTGAATGTATACAACCCATTCAACTCCTTCTAGTTGCCATCAAATTAAGTACATACATACATAAAGCTGGCAATTCCTTGGAATCTTGTTGGAAATTGGTTTTGAAAGATTGAAATTTGGTTAAGTGATAAAACCAGAACTTGAAAAAGTGACTTTCATGTCAACTTCGACCAAATATTTGGACTTGATCCGATGGTCAAATTACAAAAGTAAAAAATACCAACTTGTTCTACTCATTGAGTAAATTTTCGTGGTATATTTGAAATCTTAAAACCAATTCAAGATGAATAAGAAATTGCGGTCCAAAGTTGGGAAGAAAATAGATGAAGCTATCTGAAAAATTGACTAAAGCTATTGCTAGTTTATGGTTGGGCTGTCGCTCAAGCGACGGGCCAACGATGGGCTAGCGAAAAAGTTACTGTTTTTATTCACAATCCTTCATCTTCTATATATAGGACCTTAGGGTCGTCCCAATCTTCACACAAATGATATGCAATCATATAGCATTCATTTTCTCTTCTTTCTCAACCAAATCCATGCATTCTTGTTGCATAAATTCTAGTTTTCTTTACTTTGCATACCAGAGTTCAAAAACTAAGTTTTGGTTCATCGTTTCTTGTGTGTTGCTATGCTACTCATACAAGAATATAATCGTTGTATCTTGGGAGTTGATTGCCATAAACCGTAGGCACCGTTGTTGGGCAAATTCAATTTAAGGACAAAGTGTACAACACTTGCCTCGACTTTGATATTATTGCTGCTATACTGCACATTTTTGAGAATTTATTTGGAGTCCATTTCCTATCATTATTCCGTCGAAGTGTCTACAAAATTTTAAAGGTAACTTGAGGTATTTTTCGGCATTTTTTGTCACTCCATACACGAAACTTTTCTAACAATCTTAAGTTGAATTTTGATGGAATGACTTTGATCTTCGATTAAATCATACGTTGGTTTAACTTCTTCTACTCTTCTATTGATTGTTGATGAACTCGATTTTCAATATCGATACTACTTCGAATAAAACTTTGAATATTGGAAGTTCAGAAGAAAGTGTTCCTAATGTGGTGATTCCTCCGGTTATGAATGTCCCTACCGATTGTGTCCCACATGGAGACAAATAGAAGAAATTCAATGGGGTTGATTTTAAAGACGGCAATAGAAAATATTGTTTTATCTCACGACCTTCAACTTGACGAAATTCTTGAACAAAGATGTTTTCGCCGTACAAGAAGGGGAAAACAATATGGGCATCGTTAATTTCTCTAGATGCATGGAAACATTCAGATTTTCTATACAAGAATTACATTCTGAATGGATTGGAAAACTCATTGTACAATGTGTATATTTCCAAGAAATATACAAAGGAACTATGGGAGTCTTTGAAAAAGAAATACAAAACTGAAGACACCAGAACTAAAAAGTTCATTGTGGGAAAATTCTTGGAATACAAAATGATAGATTCCAATTCCATCATCAATCAAGTGCAAGAGTTACGGGTATCCTACATGATATTCATGCAAAGAATATGTCTCTAAGTGAATCATTTCAAGTGGCTGCAATCATTGAGAAACTCTCGTCTATGTGGAGAGATTTCAAGAACTATCTCAAACACATGCACAAAGAGATGAATATTGAATAACTCGTGGTCCGATTGAGAATTGAAGAAGACAACCGTAGTTCGGACAAACGTGTTGGAAACAAAATACCACAAGCAAAGGCCTATGGGATGGAATCCAACAACAAAAGCAAAAAAGAAGAAGCATTATGTTAAGTTTTTAGGAAAGAACACAAAGAAGTTCAAGGGCAATTACTACAATTGTGGAAAGGCTGGACATCGTTCTGTTGATTGTAGCAAATCGAAGAAGCAAGCCCAAGCGAATATCACCGAATCTGATTCTATATCAAATGGTATATTGGATATGAATTTGTCGGCGATTGTATCCGAATACAACAACATTGGAAACCCCATGAAATGGTAGGTTAATACGGGTACTACTCGCCACATATGTGCCGATAGAAGAATTGTCACTTCTTATACTCCATCTGAGGGAGAAAAGCTATTCATGGGGAACTCTTCAACTTCAAAGGTTGAAGGACAAGGCAAAGTGATATTGAAGATGACATCGGGGAAGGAACTTAGCCTCAACAATCTTCTTCATGTGCAGGGTATTTGCAAGAACTTAGTTTCGGGTTATTTGTTAAGTAAGAATGACTTTAAATTATCTTTGTATCGGATAAGTTTATACTTACAAAGAATGACATGTATGTACGCAAAGGCTATATCAAAGATGGACTATTCAAAATGAATGTCCTTACTATTGTTCCGAATAATTTAATGAATAAAACGTCTTCTTTGGCCTATATTCTTGAGTCGTCTAATTTATGGCATCATAGATTAGGACATGTAAACTTCAATTCAATAGGAAATTGTTGAATGGGAATTTACTTCAAAGTATACATTTCAATAATAGAAAATGCGGAATATGTGTAGAGGCATAATTGGCCAAAACACAATTTCATTCGGTTGAACAAACCACAACACCTTTGGAACTTATTCACACGGATATTTGTGACTTAAAGTTCATACAAACGAAAGGTGGTAAAAAGTACTTCATCACGTTCATAGAAGATTATACAAGATACTGTTATATATATACTTGTTGAGAAGTAAAGATGAAGCATTGAAAGTGTTTAAACACTATAAAACTGAAGTTGAAAATGAACTTGAAAAATGAATAAAAATGATTTATAGCGATAGAGGTGGAGAGTATATTGCACCATTTGNGTTGAGAAGTAAAGATGAAGCATTGAAAGTGTTTAAACACTATAAAACTGAAGTTGAAAATGAACTTGAAAAATGAATAAAAATGATTTATAGCGATAGAGGTGGAGAGTATATTGCACCATTTGAAGAGTTTTGTGCAGAGCAATGAATTGTTGACCAAAGTACTGATCTATATTCACCTCAATCTAATGGGGTTGCGGAACGAAAAAATCGAACGCTTAAGGAAATGATGAATGCCATGTTGATTAGTTCAGGCTTACTTCAAAAATTATGGGAAGCAGTTACTCTTTTTACTAATCACCTCCTAAATAAAATACCACACAAGGATAAGGTCGAGTCTCCTTATGAGTTATGAAAAGATCGTAAACCTTCCTACATATACCTTAAAGTATGTGGGTTTTTAGCGAAGGTACAAATACCTAAGCCTAAACAAGTGAGGATTGGACCTAAGACAATTGATTGTGTCTTTATCGGATATGCTACTAATAGTAGTGCATATCAATTTTTGGTTTATAAATCCAAATTACTTGATGTACACGAAGGTACAATTATCGAATCAACGAATGCTGCTTTCTTTGAAGATAATTTCCTTGTAAGGAAAAGGAAACAAGCTCATACACACGAACTTATGATAAAAATGATGATGGAAGTCTTCAAACAAATGAAGAGCCAAGGCGTAGTAAGAGACAACGAATTCCTAAGACGTTTGGTCCAGAATTCATAACTCATTTGTTAGAAAATGATCCTATGACATTTGATGAAACAATGTCCTTACCTGAAGCGCATTTATGGAAAGAAGCGGAAAATAGTGAAATTGAATCCATCATGAACACCCACACTTGGGAGTTGGCTGATCTTCCTTTGAGAAATAAAGCGTTAGGTTGCAAAAGGATCTTCCAAAAGAAATTAAAATCAGATGGATTAATCGATAAATACAAGGCTAGACTAGTACCCAAGCCAAGGGGTGTATAAACAAAAAAAAGGGTCTAGATTTCTTCTATACCTATTCACCCGTGACAAGGATCACATCTATACATGTCTTGATTGCAATCATGACATTGCATAATTTATAAATACATCAAGTGGATGTGAAGACTGCATTTCTAAATGGTGAATTAGAAGAAGAAATATATGGAACAATCGGAAGGGTTTGTTGTCCTCGGGAAATCAAAAGAAGGTGTGTAAGCTTGTAAAGTCACTTTATGGATTAAAGTAGGCACCAAAGCAATGACACGAGAAGTTCGATAGAACTATGATGTCAAATGGCTTTAAGATCAACGAATATGACAAATGTGTCTACGTTAAAACTACACCTAATGAATATGTGATCGTTTGCCTATATGTTGACGATATGCTAATAATGGGAAATAATTTGAATATCATTTCCTCGACAAAGAAAATGTAAATGAAACATTTTGACATGAAAGATATGGGAGTTGCATACGTCATATTAGGGATTAAAATCTCTAAGACACACAATGGATTGTCGTTGTCTCACATTATATTGAGATTATACTTAAGAAGTTTAAGGCATATGACGATAATCTTATTAAAACACTAGTTGACTTGGGAGTACATCTAGCCAAGAATACTGGTGAGCCCGCAGTTTGATGTATGTCACTAACTGCACGCGTCCGGATATAGTATACATAGTCAACAAATTGAGTAGATTCACAAGTAATTCGAGGCATTGAACCGAGTTCTTAGATACATACACTACAAAAAAAAACCGATTTC